>JANTCA010080275.1:0-14627 GCA_024741275.1 Chironex yamaguchii
GATAGATAGATAGATATATGGTTGCGTACAGTAAATGACATAAAAATTTGCAGCTTTGTCTCTAATGGCCAGTAACTTACATATTAAATATTGAGTGGTAAAATTCTGGACAAAAAAGGAGGGAGGCAACTGTAGTTATAAGGTTTTACCTAGACAGGACACATCAACGTTTCATTGCTTTGATCATACTGAAACCTATTCAAAATTCAAGTATGATTAATCCACTGTTATCAGGTCCTCCTAGTCCCATCCGTTTGTGATGTGGGAATGTAACAAATGAGACAGCCATTTAGAACTACACTGATTTGGACGAGAACCAAAACAGCTATGTTTTATGTTACAAAAATCATGAATACGGAAAAACCTTGAATGGTAACAAGAAGGTACTGTGAACATTAAACCTCTGGAGAACATGGATAAAATATGTTTACTATCAGGTATGGCCTCGATCATGTTACATGCAAATGCCTGTTATAGGAATATTCTCCTTCATATCACATAGCAGCGGAATGCTTTGAGAAAGTAAATGAAATAAATGTATACAACAGGACAGATGAATTCCAATAGAAAACATGAATAAAAAAAGGAATTAAAATGTTTTAGTAAACCGGCAATCAATGATATGGAGATGACCTCAACTGAACATATAAGTCCAACATTCAAACATGGCTAACCCCTGTTGTCTCTCAAGGTGATAAGAGTCTTCCCTGGTGGGAAGGAAGACGAAAGGGATGGCAAATATGAAATTAATACTGATGGTAAGATTAGAAGCGATCAATCGGCACCTTTTGTGAACATGCAAAGCATTCTATTTTGTCTAGACCAAGACGAGTAGAGTAAGCACTGATAATGGCTCCAAATTAATTATTAAATTGGGGAAACACAAAATGTCTGACGCAGACGATATGATCAGCTAATTAAGCATTACAAGGAGAAAAGCAAAGGAACCCGACAATAAACATTTCATAGGAACTTGAAAGAGGCATAATACTTTTTAAAACGAAGAATATCGAATATGTTTATGAAGCCTATGGACTTTTTTCTTGCCTTTTTATAGTGTCAGATTGGATTGAAGGACTCATGACATCAAACGTAGGTGGAAAAAAAGGGTAATCATTACTACCATATGGCACGGAAAGGGGAGGATGATTTTACAAAAACATTCTGTAATGTGGCTGGCCTTCAGCAGAACGCATGCAAACATCTGTTGAGACGATATGGCAAAGGCAAACACGCTCTGAACTGACCTCAACAAATCACATTTAATCGAATGTAATCTTGAGTATTAGTGATTCCACCTTCTAAAGATAGGGAAGCATTCCTCAATTCTTTGCAAAGAATATCCATTATTGATTCCGGCTGATGTTAATTTTCGTACAATGTATTCAGTGGAGTACTGACGGATAAAAAAGGGAGTATCACTGAAGGATTTTGAAGATACTAAGAAGCATGATATATTCTTTACTTTTAGACGCTATCAAGTAGTTGCTTGTCTTACACACGAGATATAAACAATAAAAGAAAGACACTGTCTAGACACTCCCTCTGCTCATATTGATTCGCACTGTGCAAGAAACAATTTCTCAACCTATTTTTAAGTTATTTCTAGCCATGTAAATTTGCATTCCTTGCCAAAGTAAGCGAGTATAGTTGCAGCTACAATTAAAATGTAATAGTTGCAACTGTACCGCTATTTTACAAGATAAACAATCCACTGGCAAATTTTCTGCTCGCAGATCATGAGATAGACAATAGAGGCATCAAGACAAGATCTTAGTGAATGTAAAAAAATGTCATCAAGTAACGGTAGCTAAACTAAGTAGTAATCTGCCGTGGACATTGCAAATTGACATTATATTGTCTGATGTATGGCTTGTCGAAAATACGGTAATTATCCCAAGTGATTGCACAACAACGCATGATTTAGTTCAGCATCCTATCAATCATTTTATTTCTCTGATCACAACTTTAGAACCTCTGCTACTACTTAAATACTTATTCTTGCAAGTTAATTTTATGTCAAAGGCGTCTCACCTAATCATTTTTGAGTAATTTGGGACGAATTTTCTCTTATAAAATTAGGGTTTCTCTTAATCTTAAGTAGCAGTTATCTACGTCAAAATAATTTATTTCATTCCGGACAATGTCGAAATGCTTGGAATGTCCCCCATAGGCCGTACCAGGGAATAATGCAGTCTAAACCTGTAAAATTAACAACACAGGCCTGAAGGAACGAAGCAGTCAAAATCAAAGGATTGGTCACCACCCTTCCAATGACGTCTATAGTACACAGCGTTCTTTGCTAAAACCAAACTGATTTCACTTCTTTGTAAGTAAACCACTCTCTCCCAAATTTTATTCTTGAATAAGTTAAGTCGACTTCATAAGACTCAAACCTTAACGATTTGTGACATGATTTTAAGCTCGCCACTATCTCAGAATGCATTATGATCAAGATAAGGCTGCAACAGTTTTGGTCCATCTTCACAATTTTCCATCAACCAAGCAAGTAATTACAAGTTTTCTCCATGAAAACGAAAAGAAATGAAATTTATAACTTACATTGCCTAACTGGCATGTCGTCATTTATGAACGTCGTACCCGAAACTGAAGACTAAGTGTTCGGCATTGGCAAACATTTTACAGACGCAACTAGAAGTTAAAATTTAAGGCCGAGGTCATAAAGAGCTAAAAGAGAGTTCCTTTTAATAATTCCTTTCCAAACGATAAATCCTTAGCGTTCCATAGGCATTTCAGAGAAGCTCTGCTTACACCTGTACGGATTTTGTTTATTTCACAGACAAACTGGGAAGATCGAATTTCGGCTTGATGTTATAATTTTCTTAATGCACCTGCTACCGATACGCTGTTTTATAAACAGATAGCATTCCGCTGACACTGTTTCCTCATCACTACAACTTATTCCAACAGCAGACTGGCAAGTATGTGTGTCGCTGTTGCAGTTTTGAAAAGAATCATGTTTCTGCAGGCTAAATTTTGCAAAACTCTTATTAAAACTGAAGTAGTGTGCTATGCATGAATAACAGAGACATAAAACGCTATTTCTCCAAAGCAACCGTGAGCAAACAGCATTCATCAAGACTCATCTAGGCTTGAAATCCTTGGCTGAGCAAAAATTACTGGCTTAAAAGAACTTACTTGAAGCAGTTATATAGCAATTTTTCGCGTGACTGAGACCTTGGTAGGTCGAAAATTCGCAGAGAGATAGCTTTTCTTCATAAATAATAATAAGGTGCGACAAGACACTCATAAAGTTGAAAAAACATCACAGCAACAAGTAATGCACAGATAAGCAAATAGATACCATGCCGATACTAAATCCAGATAAAGAACCTGTGCTTCTTGATACACGCACAAAATTCTTTGAACGATATTTCAATATACTTCGTTGCTAGGCTTGGCTAGAGTTGATAAGACTACTTTCAAGGTTGTGTAGGTGTTACTCTTAATACTTTCTGCTACACACGCTGCTTACGTAGTGGAATATACCAAACGCAGGTTTGAAACATTCAAGAAAATGTATTAGGGTTTAACTTATTATAAAAGCTAGTCCTTTCTTGATCCTGTAATGGACACTAAAATCCACGGTGAATTGCTACCAATAAGTTGCATTTCGAAGTTTTGCATGGCAGGGAAATTAAGTGGAGAACACTCTACTCCTCTATTACTTACCAGTACTAAATATGAAACACGTATTATTCCAATTGGAGATGATGAGTGCATTAAATTCTTGCACCTTACGTGATCATACCAAAACATTCCATTAGATACTTTGATATCGATACACTATCCAGTAAGTTGGCTATTAATATACGGAATGACTTTAACCTAAATTTTATGATTACGATGTTTCTTTCAGTGTCCAATGATGCTGCTGGGCAAATGGCAAAAGAGCTAAGAACCACACGAGCCACAGTTTTCTACCTCTCAGTCACTGATAAAGTTGTTATAAAAGGTAATTTTATAATTTCTAAAACAGAGACTCGTTATCTTTCAACTTTTACGTGCCATGCCGGGCCCACTGGATGATAACAGGCAATTTCAGACTATACCTTCCCATATAACAGGGAATATCAGGAAATACCACGGTATACCAGGATATAACAGGCTAGACTACACATACCGGATTTCTGTAGCTTTGTAATGTATCGGATTGTGAGGAATCACGCACAGATGTACAATACTTATTGTTACTTATTAACAAAAAATAAAGCAACAGTGTTGGTTAATAATGATATATAAATGGATTGTTGTACCACTCAAAAGTAAAGTGATCCTTTATTTTCACCGATTCATGTTTTAGAAAACACCCTTCCAAATTATATTTCATTTTTTCCCTGTATGTTTTAACTTTTTACCGTTTACACCACGTTAGCTACTAGGACCTATCTCGAAGAAATCTCTAAATGATTTATATTTTAACCCTCTAGCGAATGCTACATGCATAGTAAGTTACAACCTGCGTTTGGTCAAATCGATACCATGACTTGTATTATTTACGACCTAATCAACTGAATAGCTTTTGTTATCATCATCGTAAGCAGTTTGTTACGATATCCTGCATCTGCATCTTTTCTAAAAGATCCGAGGATGCTAATATTACTTACCACGATCCATTTTTCTTTAAACTAACCTCAGAGCGGTGTCAATTCCATATTTTCTGTGGTTATCACCCTGACCCTATATGGCCCTATCATTATCTTGTCTACTCCTACAAAACCACTCGTCAGCCATGTTTTGATAGTGTGCCGGTGGTCACCGCCTTGTGACCTCCAAATTCGCTGTCCTGTTTATAATCATAGTGTAAGTCAACTAGGATCTAACTTATTCAAACTATTTTCTCCTAATTATGTGGCAATTGCTAGATTTCGTGTACCGATACTGGGAATGTGACAAGCACTGTGTTTCAACTATTGCTCCTCATTTAAGTTGAACAAAACAAAGAAACGGGGGAGATCCTAGAAAACTCTCCTCACTAATCAGCCCCAGTTTACCAAAAAGCAAAACGTATTTAAGGGAGAGCGACATGTTTGAATCTCATTAAAACTCATTACTAATTCTATTTTTCCGAATTCTAATTTATTGATAGGCAGAACTGCATATCACAAAACAAGTTTAACTTAGTATTTTCCATGTAATTTACCAGGTTACATGTTTAAGCATGGATGCATTCTCTTTTTTGAAGAGAAACAGTAACGGTAGCTGCCCTTATAAAACTATTGTTGTCATTTTTATCAACTAAATTTCGGCAGCTATGACAACTGATTTCCTTGAACCTCTGTCATTTAAAACAACTAGAGTTTCTGCGACGGTTAGGCCTTAGAGGGGTTATAAAAAAGCTTAGTTATGTAAGGCAGAGTAGTCATTTCTCACTCCTCCTAATGCTATGTCTCTGGGAGAGCGTGGCCCTACAGGATCGGTAGTAACCTAGTCGTGAGATCTAAGAAGGTTATCTTGACAAGTTCTACAAATCAATTATAAATTTACACTCAAGAGGACAAGACAAAACGAGTCAAGTAGCTATACTATTGCATATTTGGTAGTTAAACCATATTTGGTTAGGTCCTGTTCGCAACTTCATTTAATTACTAATTTTATTGAAAACTAAATATTTTTGGCCGCATTGCTTTTATTAAAAAGAAGATTAAGAAAGATTGCTTCTCTTCTGCGTACTTGATTAGTCCGCTCGCCCCATCAAATAAGCCTCCTTTTAATAAATCCTCGCCAAATTAATATGAACTAACTAGTCCCTAATGCAGGGGTCGAAATAAGTAAATTTGGGGTCATTGGTAACTTATTTAATTTTCAAGACGAAACAGAAATAAAGTTTTCAGCAACAGAAGGCTTTAGGTACCTAAACGTTTTGAACTTTTACAACCCTTGGTGCATAAAACCAGTTTTACAGTTTAACATACCATGGAAATAATCACAACTGTATTCAGTGTGAAATTTGCTTCTCATGTCAAGTTCTTTCCACCGACTTTTTTAAGTATTTCAGATATTACGTATCGGCCTTGTTTTCAATTTAACCGGTTTTCTCTTATTAGTGGTCATTCTTTCGATCCCAGTACCGGTAATTCGAGTATTTCCGACAATCTTGCGTCCTGTGATCCACCTTTTCTGTTTAACGATCTAAACTATTAGCATCCTGGCTACGAGATGGGCTTATCTTTCAATATTTGCTCAGGGAACTTTGTGCGTCCTTGAAAAATTTCAATCCTTCTTAAAAGTTCAGTCCCCAAATTTGCCAAGCAATATGGAAAAATAATCTGCTTTTGCTTTAGATTTCGTCATCGTGCCATAACATGAGAGGGGAAACAGTCCAAGGAAAAGCTAACATACCAACAATTACAACTTCAATGTTGTTATTAATAAACATAATGCTGTTTTCAATCAATTTCATTTCTGATACATTAGATTTCATCAGGAAGAATTAGCAGAAATCTTTATTGATGATCTCATGGCCTAAAGTCAACCCTTTTGTAATATACAAATTAAGGTACGTGTAGACGCCCACGCTTAATCCCTTTTTGCAAGCACCAAGAGTTGATCGGATTTCTTTTCAAGTCTATCATCTGGTAAAAGAGACATTAGGTGGCTACTGTGGTTTTTCACCTTGGCACTAATTTATGAGGAGTGCGATAGTTTAAGTAATTGGGCTTATTTCTTTGACATAACGATTAAAGTTAATACAGGAAATCGGTCAAAACTATTCAACATTCTTAATCAGTTAGTATTTTGGCTGCAACATGACGCCATTAATCCTACCTGTAACATAAAGTCAAACGGCACACATGCATTTGTATTTTCTTGTAAACGAAAGCCGTACATAACCATTGTCGCAGAAGCTGCAGCATGATTAAGGTATGAAGTTTCCGCTTGCAACTTAACAATCTGGGCAAAACACGGAAGGCAAACTTAGGAAACACTAAGGTTATTCAATAAGTAAAAACTCAAAAGTAGCCAGCACATTATCCACATAATATTTTTAGTGTACATAGTGTCTCAGGTTGATTAACAAACATACAAAATTGGCAGCTACTTAGAAAGTACCTCACATCACTTGTTTTAAGACACTTCGAGCACATGTTCCGATGGAAAAATATTCTTCGTTTCCAAAGTTAAGTATGGAGTAGAGAAAATTGGGTGTCTCGTCATAACAAGGCACCTTGAAAAGAATTTCAAACTTAAGACTTAATTTCAAAGAGGTTTAGAATTTACAAAGTTCAAAATACTCAAGGTCAAATCGCACTTGGGAAATAGGTTAATCTTTTGTGATGGTTGCCACACTATTCAAAATAGAAGTGGCATTCTCTGTCAAATATCACACGTATATAACATCTTTCAGCTGTTCTTCACGCTAAGGTATTTAACTCCTCTTTAAAATTCCACACCAGAAAGTGGTTTCTTGTTAATACGTTTTTATTTCAGAATTTCTTGTTTCAGATATCTGTGGTTGTCGTGCTTCAAAACTATATCGTATTTTACGTTCCAAAGCATAAGTAACAAAAAATCTCTAAGGCACTAAGTCATGACTGATGGAAAGTTAAAACAAGATCGTCCGTTTAGTATACAAGAAAATACATAAATATGGGTCACCAGAGTTGTTAAGAACACGTGTTTGAATAGGAATAAAAAACGTTGGTTCCCTTAAGAAATCTACTTGGAAGATTAAAATTTAAAATAAGCTCTCGTAGTAACTCTAATTTACCTTTCATAACATACACAATCCTGATACATAGTATAAAATTACCGGTCAATAAGAATATGGCGCTTAAAACTGCCTGTTTAGTTGATTTTGAAGTCGGGAGCCTTGTAAGCAATTTGGAGGGCGGTGGTGGGAGGACGAGACAGAATTGGTGTCTGAGACGTCCTGCGATAGGACGGGGAATCTAAAGCACTTGAAGGGCTTGCTCTACGAGAAAATGATCAGCCTTGTAGCGTTGCCTGTGCTTTTAAGGGTTTGTGCAAATCTCCAGTGACCATGTTCTATGATTGCTAGTTGCTAGAGTCTGCGCATCATTCGCATTCTCTGCCATTAAGGCCAATCAGTAATGTCCCTTAAAGCTTTTTGCAATGCAAGGGGGACTTAACGCAAAAGTGTCTAAATAGACAAAAAATAGAACCAAATAGAACTAAAAGAACCAATCGCATGCCATCCAATCATCAAGTGTAGTTACCTTCCAGTGTAGATAACGTCACTCTCGTTTTACACCAATTAAAAAAAATATGCAATACATAGGTCATAATTCAGATACAGACTGAACAATGGAGACACAATTCTGAAGATCTTATCTGCAGCTTTAGCTGCTCATCAGACCGATTGAAAAAATTGTAGTGCCGTGGGGCTAGTATATAAAGTAGAAAGCATTTGACAACTTTACCGCCCTTTCGAGAAAGGTAACGATCCATCCGTGAATTTTCGACATATAAAGCCTTAGAAATACGACACCTGCGAAGTTAAATCTTTTACTCATCAGAACGATTAGCTACATCAATGCTTTGTTCGTTTGGGCTCTCAAGCGAAAGTAACATCACTTCATATACTAGAAATTGTAATTTCGCCTTAACAGAGTTAGTATCTATCCTGTATTCTCAAATTTCTCACTATAGAATTTACGCAGAGGCGGATCCAGAGCAAATCTGCTAGGCGGCTGTTGATAATTGGGACAATGATAATATCCGATCATTTGTAGCCTTGACTAATGACAGAAGGTTCTTTATTAACGTATAACAAAATTTTCAAAACAATTATGTTAAAGTAATAATAATATAGTCTGTGTAAGGCTACAGATCTCTGAGTAAAGGGCGACAAACCTGTTTCAACTCGGCAACTGACCCAAGATACCCCCCTGATTCCACGACTGAATTTTTAAAATTAATTCTGCTCCTGTGAGTAATGACATTACGTATCTCGTTTTGGTGCAAAGGTACTAATAACAGGCACTCTAAGTCTACTGGTCAACATCTTGTAACGACTTTGGTTGAACCTAGACAAAACTCATAATCAGTGGCGGCTAAATGCAGAGGCAAAGAGGTCATGACCCTTAACATCCACAGATACCCCAAGTGGCTTAAATTCAATTAAAACAAAAATCGGTAAACTTGCTCGGAATTTTAGGGATCACAAACTAGCACAGGCGTCACTAGTCTTATTACTTTTTCTCTAAAATGACGTAAATCTATGATAAATACCTTCGCGGTCCCCATTCCTTCGTGAACACTCCTTCAAATATGCTAAAAACTACCTAGCAAACGCAAAGTCCTGTTAAATTGTTCTTTCATGATGCTGGAGGCTGAATCTAGACAAGACCATTCTAGACATTTTGCCATTCTAACGGATTTGCAATAAATTATATTCCTACCTTCACGAAGATCAACATCATAATTTGGTGATTTATCCACCGCAGAACAATCCCATCTGCGATCTCTCAATTGTTCCTTGCATTCTCGTTTCGTCAATTGTCCACTTAAGAAAATATACTTCATTAATTTAAGGTTTTGGTAGCAAAAGCGAGTGATTTTGTTATTGAAATTCTTTGAAATACAATCTTTGAGACTCCATTTGTGTTTTCGATGATACTTCATGCCCCTGAAAAAGTAACAAGAACAAAACTCTAGTGCACAAGTCAAGCAGAGGCAGTTACACATGTGATTGTTGATAGCTTGGAAAACTAGTCATTACTGTCTTAGACGAATCACATACACTCTATCGGTTCTGATAAATGATAATAAGTGTTGTACAGTATCGAGCACGGTCATCGCGGGGGACTTTTTGTGTTGTGTGTGGGCTAAAACTAAGCAAATCGTTTTGGGAAAAGCTCTTCAAAGTATTTCTATGAATCTTAGTGCTATTTTGTAGAGATTCCATGAAAACAATTGTTAGATACATGATGGCAAATAGAATTATCTTGCCAAAGTATGAGCAAAAATGATAAATATATTTCACAAAATTGAAATTAATCAGTTCATCTGTAATTTTTTTCGTCCTTGTACGCTTTGCGAAACAACGCTAAGAGGTATTTTGCTTTGAGCTGGAGAAATGTGTCCACTTTATGGTAGGTACTTATTCAGAGTTCAACTTTTTGTCAACAATTGCTTTGCTTCTTTTTCGCTTTAATGCTCGTAACTGCAGGGGAGAAGAGCTCAAACAAAAGGAGCAATTACTGAGTAACAATTTTAAAAGAGACTAGAATAGGAGGGAGGTATTTGCTCAACGGCGTGATCGTGGAGGGGTTAAAGTTCTCGAACCTGGAACTGGCATGTTAAACGTAAGGGATAGGATCAGTTATGCTCACAGGAATGAGATAAAAATATCAGAAAAGTAGCCGCCTTGGTGAAAACCTGTCAAGAAAGCACTTCGACAGAGACTATATAAAAGATTGCAGGAGTAGGTGTCATGTTCTTCTTGAAGAATAAAAGTAGCATTTTAGAGTGCAATGTGCTAAATTCTAAATAAATTTAATTAGACAAATTAGTTTAAATTTCTAATGATTACCGAGTCCAGAAAGCCGAAGTTGCGTCACCATATGAATCCAAAATAACTTTAATGGCTTCAAAGCCAAAACAGTGCTTGGATGGATTATTTCCCCTTCTTAGCCAATGTAAATTCTGCTTCCTTTCTTCTAATCCAAGGCCGTCTTTTAAGTAACAAATTACTTTCCATTTTCCCTCCACTGCCCCCCCCCCAATATTTACATACCATCTTATTCAAATGTTTCACCATTCTATGGGCCACGATACACCCTAGAGCACCCTTTTCGCTATTTTAGCTGTCTAGCAATCTTTGCAGGTTTTGTCACTGAATGGGTTCCATTTAGTCCCCGTGCGTCATATTTTTATTTTTGATTCTTAGATATATGCAGGGAATCCCTTCATAATTCGTTGGGATAAGCGAAATCTTTGAGGACTTTGCTTAAGTACACAATGATATTTCCTACAGATCTAGTTCCTTTAGTTACTCATAAACTGTATTATAATCATAAAAGCTTTATGTCTACTCATCTCCCGGTAATTCACCGCCAAACAAAATCGGTACGCATATCAAGACAAATTGCCATAGTTCAATAACATAATTAAGTAAACAATAAGGCAACCATTGTTTGGCTTAATGATACTTAAGACAAAATAGGGATCTCTTGATTTGAAAAGCATGATACCACACACATTTGCCCTCTATTACCAAGGTTTCGGATTCCAATCGAATATACTCATCGTCAACTTATTTAACAGACAACAAAACGACTCAGTGTACACTTAATGAAATGTTTACATTAAAAGGAGAACATCAACAGGAATGCAAGGAGGTGGCTAGCTATGCCATACGGCCCATAAAATAATCATTTCTTGTTGCACTAAAGTAGGCACCCAATCCAACGACCCACCATCAGTCCAGGCTGTTCGTATTGGGAGGCTGTACAGTGTGCGTTTTACTAAGGCTAAATTTTATAAGCCGCTGTAAATCCCAACGAAAGTCACGCCAATATTGCTTTAGGGTTACTGTAAAACAGGATTGTCTTATAAATATCATGTAGAAAGTTCACTTGGCATGACGAACATAATGTGAGATTTTCATTGAATCAATTTCCAAATAGAGATGTTTCTCGATGTTAAATACAATTTTGCTCAAGCTTTATCGTCTGTATAATATACACAAGTTACATCAATATTTACTGATATGTCAATTGCTTGCTGGCAATTTGTGTGGCTTTAAGTTATAGTGCAAATGATTATCCCAACAGATTCTTATATAAATATCCATTTCGGTTAAATGGGGCCACAACACCTCCAAGACAACTTTTAAGCTTCGAGTCACAATGTTCGTACTATGACTAATGGTGGACAGATAAGTTTTTATTTACCAGAATTAAAAGCAAGTACTGAGACCTATTGGCCATATTCAACATATGACTATTACAATAGTATCGCAGAGGATTATTAGCTGACGAAATACGTAATGGCAGACAAAACCAAATTGAGGAATAAGATAGATACTAAACTCAACAAAATCATAAAGGGGAATTTACATTCATCAGGTTGCCTTGGGTCAAAAAGCCAGAAAAGAATGACGTCACTAGCATTCGCAATCGGACACATCGAAAATGGAGTGACACGGTGAAAAACGGATCCCCTCTGTCTGAATATGACCAAAGCTTACATTTACACATAATGTTGGAAAAATTCTTTGGCTGTGATGTTGCCTTGTGTAAACTAGTACTGTATTGTTCCAAATAACGACGACGCACAAATGACGCAAACCATAAACAGGTAAGCAGTGTGCAAATCTTCCTTGTCGCAAAGAGTGAAGTGTGACGTTTCCTAATACGAACATGATTAGAAACGGGTGCTCTTCTGTGATGAGAAACAGAAACACTCTTTGACTACAAGAGGTCTGGTTATGAGTTTAGTAATAAATCTATTTATCAGATACGCATCAGTTTTCCGTTTGAACTGTGACATACTTGTTACGATGTAGAGTGTTTTAATATACGCAGTACTACCCCAAAATACACAAACATTTCGCGAGCGTTCTGAGCTTAAGAATAAGTGTAGTAGATACAGACGAACTCTCATATCAAAAGTTCCACATCTCGAGATATGTGGTGAAAATGTAACGAAATTTGAAAAATACTAACATTTACTAGTGTAGAAGTAAACTCGCAATGTACTTACAGCCATTTTAACCCATCACAGTGTCCTGCAATAAGTAAGCATCCAATTAGAACCATTGTTAATGTTTTTATCATGTTGGGTGTCTTGTTTCGTCTTCTGGATTCCATCTTGCACCAGGAATATAAGCCTGTCAAACAAGCGATTCTACGTGAGCAAAGATTAGCGGTCCTGTATCACTGACTGTAATAACCGTTTAATTAATTTAACATGCGATTAACAGCTGACTACGCAGTGATGTCAATAATTTCCAGTATTCATTAGCAAATTTTGCTATTACTGTGCTGGGAAAGGCTCAAACCAGCCGCTTTGAACAAACAAGCACACACCTTTTGTTTTGTTTCAGAGATTGTTTCTTTCAGTTCTAAATTAGATCACTTGCATAGCAATAAGAGAGGAAATTCTAAATAAACAACGATGTTATCCATTTATAGTAACCAGGTCCAAATTATTTTAAACATAATGCATGATTTTACAAAACAACCAGAGTAGTATGGAAAGGAGGGACTAATGTGGCTTTGTTGTAAACAAGACGATCTTCGCACGTGTCCGAAAGGAATTCAGGATATTTCATTGTACTAAGTCCTACGGTAGCTTAAACGATTCAGTATGCCTCTTGAGAGTAAAAATCACCCATTTAAAATTTCGCTTACTTGAATCAGATATCCAAATTACCTTGGCCGTTCCCACTAGCAAACCAAAAGGCGAAATGTAAACTTGTAAACATGTAAACGTGTTTTCCTCCATCTCGTCTGTTGTCGCTACTGAGTCCAACTAAATTGTAATAACTCTTAAGCCAAATCTGTTCCCAACAATTCATATGATGATCATACTGAGAAATACAGGTATCCACTTTCTATATACACCCCGAACTAGCTAAATTATAGTAGACTGAGCATCTCGATATTAAACTAATTATAAAAATATAAACGAAGTATCAAATCGTATCAAATAAAGTGAATTCTGTTTACAGTACTTAATATGAAAACATGTTTACAGTACTAAATATGAAGACTCTGCTGTCGTATCGGTCAGATTTGTCGGATATACAGTGAACTGTACACTCAAGAATTAACCTGGAGAAATGAAAATATTGTACGTGTCAAATGTCGGTTATATCATGAAGTACAGATTTCAGTGACTCGGAAATACAAAGCTGTAGCCGCTGATAGGTTTGTGACTATTGCGCGGAGCTGACCTATTTTTGTGAAGACATTCAAAAGAATAATGTGGGTGTCGTCTCCACTTAACAAAGCGATCCAAGTGTGCGTTATACAAGAACATTCTAAGTTGCCTAATCACATTTGTACTCTCACCATGTACGTAATTGCTGACCCTTTTATCATACCAAGTGTGAAGGTCTGAAGCCTATCTTTTCCTTGTGGCGTACTGGTTACCGAGCGTACCTCATTACCATGCCAGGCAGGGTTAGGTAATTTATTAAAACTGATTTCCTTATGGGCGTGGGCTCCTGTTACAAATAGTTGTTGCTCACTTTTAACCATACCCTCAGCTAACTTGGATAAAGGTTACTGGAGCTTTTCTGGCTTGTTGACCATCATAGGTGACGACAACGTGGGGGCTTGGGGAATCGAGCCACCCCTGACAAATGCTACGTGGGGCTTAGCCTGCCCTGAAATAAATCTCCCAGGAAGCTGTAGTAATTGTTATCCAACTAGTTATATTTAGTTGGTACATCAATTTTCATCAACTGTAGAGTAACAGGAAATCCTGATAAGATCAATTGTCGATTAAGACTATCATAATTTTGGTTACGTTTTCTTTTGTCATCTTTAATTACAGGTATGTGTATATACATAAATACATACATTCATTACATACATATATAAATACATACATACATACATACATACATTCATTCATTAAATATATATATACATACATACATTCATTCAGGATCTAACAAAATTTCTTAC
>JANTCA010080286.1:0-12145 GCA_024741275.1 Chironex yamaguchii
TTCTATCATGTCTCTCCTGCCTCCTGTTTCATTTACTATCTTATTACACATGGTTTTCTTCTTGTTCATGTTCTATCATGTCTCTCTTGCCTCCTCTTTGGTCTTCTTGTTGTTCATCTTCTATGATATCTCTCTTGCCTCCTGTTTCATTTAATATCTTATTACACATGGTTTTCGTCTTGTTCATGTTCTATCATTTCTCCCTTCCCTTCTGTTTCATTTACTATCTTATTAAACATGGTCTTCTTCTTGTTCATCTTCTTTCATGTCTCTCTCGCCTCCTGATTTGGTTACTGTCGCACTACACATGTTCGTCTTCTTGTTCATGTTCTATCATGTCTCTCCTGCCTCCTGTTTCTTCTACTATCACTTTACACATTTCCTTCTTCGTGTTCATCTTCTTTTATGTCTCTCTTGCCTCCCTTTTTGTTTACTGTCTTATTATACATGGTCTTCTTCTTGTTCATGTTCTATCATGTCTCTCTTGCGTCCGGTTTCATTTACTTTCTTATTACACATGGTGTCCTTCTTGTTCATCTTCTTTCATGTCTCTCTCGCCTCTTATTTTTTTACCGTCACATTACACATGGTTTTCTTGTTGTTCAGCCTCTATCATGTCTCTCTTGCCTCCTATTTCATTTACTATCTTATTACACATGGTCTTCTTCTTGTTCATCTTCTTTCAGGTCTCTCTCGCGTCCTGTTTTGTTTACTATCGCACTACACACGTTCGTCTTCTTGTTCATGTTCTATCATGTCTCTCCTGCCTCCTGTTTAATTTACTACCTTATTACACATGTTCGTCTTCTTGTTCATGTTCTATCATGTCTCTCTTTCCTCCTGTTTCATTTACAATCTTATTACACATGGTCTTCTTCTTGTTCATATTCTATCATATCTCTCCTGCCTCCTGTTTCATTTTCTATCTTATTACACATGGTCTTCTTCTTGTTCATCTTCCTTCATGTCTCTCTTGCGTCCGGTTTCATTTACTATCTTATTACACATGGTCTTCTTCTTGTTTATCTTCTATCATGTCTCTGTCGCCTCCTATCTTTTTTTTATTATCGCATTACACATGGTCTTCTTGTTGTTCATCTTCTATCATGTCTCCCTTCCCTCCTGTTTCATTTACTATCTTATTACACATGGTCTTCTTCTTGTTCATCTTCTTTCATTTCTCTCTCGCTTCCTGTTTTGTTTACTATCGCACTACACATGGTCTTGTTGTTCATCTTCCTTCATGTCTCTCTTGCCTCCTGTTTTGTTTACTACCTTATTACACATGGTTTTCGTCTTGTTCATGTTCTATCATGTCTCCCTTCCCTCCTGTTTCATTTACTATCTTATTACACATGGTCTTCTTCTTGTTTATCTTCTCTCATGTCTCTCTTTCCTCCTGTTTCATTTACTATCTTATTACACATGGTCTTCTTCTTGTTCATCTTCTTTCATATGTCTCCTTCCTCCTGCTTTATTTACTATCTTGTTACACATGGTCTTGTTGTTCATCTTCCTTCATGTCTCTCTTGCCTCCTGTTTTGTTTACTATCTCATTACACATGGTTTTCCTCTTCATCATCTTCTCTCATGTCTCTCTTGCCTAATACCAAATTATTGTAATATACAACTAGCATTTAAGCTTATAATTGTAGTGTTGCTTTTGATCTGTTACTGATGATGGATAAATTATATCCGAAATATGTCTCACAAGCTGTCAGAATAGTCGTGTTTATTAAATGTGTTGCAAATCTTGTATTGTTGAGGAATCTTGGCAAAATAATACAAAAGTCGAACATGTGTTTGGACAATCGGACAAGAGACGGAACACTTAAAGGGAATACAGTAATCCAGAACTGTTATAAGCGGTAAATATAACAATGCACAAAGACAAAGAAAACAGCAAAGCAAGAAAGGAAAAACTGGCAACGGAACTATTATAGAGGAAGTGACAAAATAAGATGGAAGAGCGGTTTATTGAGATTGGGTTTCTTCCGTGTAATGTGCGATGCCTCTTTTATTTTGAGGTGAGAAGAACAACTAGCAGAGTCTAAAATACTAAAACAAAAATGAGTTTGAATGAGGAGTTTGAATCCACAAGACTACAAAACAAAAATGCCATCAGTGAGAAAGGTGATGGGAGCCCACTCTTATAAAGAGATCACCTCCTAGTAAATTGGCTCACACTGCATGGGAGTAAGCTATGGTTGGTGACGAGTATGCTTCAAAAAACATTTATCATATCACTATTTATTGGAGGATATGCCAGAGTGTGACATGATCCGGTAATGAAAAAAGTCGAGAAATATACCCTGTTCAACATAGCACTTGTTGTTGACGAAAAATCTACATGAAGATGTAAAGTTCTAAATATTGTGACAAAATACATGATGCTGGATGAAGATTTTAAAAGGCAGTTGACAGATGGCGCGCTTCCATATTTAGGGGCCATCAATATTTTTTATCATCATCGCAAGCATACATACTATACGAGGGAGGAAGGGTTAGAGAGCCATGTACACTTCAAAAAAGATGATCTTCGCAATTAAAATTATTCTTTCTCAATTCTTGCCTATCCATCGAAAATAATGATGTTTATTGACTAGAATAAGTAGTAACTTGATATTGTGTGGAGCCGCCAGTCATCATTTTTGTCTGCTCTATGACCATGGGAAGGGGGTTGATAAAATGAGTCTTCCGACAATATGGACGATCCCTAAGAAAAGATCTACTTTCCAGGACTTAATGATGTGTAATCAGAATTTTCAAAACCTGAAATATCCCTGATTAAAAAGGCCTACTACGTCCAACTGTTTGTGGTATTTGACATTCAGTAAAATATTCAACTAGCACAATAAAGATCAGTAAAATCTTATATTCAGAAACCTTGTTATTAACTGTCAGGAACTTTGCATCGCTTATTATGTAAGCTGGAAACAACCAGTGTTTTCTATTGACTATGGCTCTTCGGTTACTCACACAAACGTAAGTAGACTTACTTGGTGAAGCAAAGGTATGCGCGCACTTACTAACGGATCGTTACTTCTAGTTTGAGGTTAAAATGTGTCTGAAATTGCCAATGATATTCAACAGTAACGTTGACGCAAGTGATTTGAAATGAAATGTCATGCCCATTTCCTCATTGTTTGGTGTAGAGTAGATACATTTTCCTTGTATAATTTGAAATTTGACGAAAAGTAATCTCTGGAACATCACAGAAAGATAGCTAGTTTTATACACGAGAGAGATTCTTTTACCTTTCCCACGATGCAACAGCTTCTCTGGCTTAGTTTTGTGACTCATTTTTGAGCACACAAAACAGTGGGCATTGTCGATCTCTGCTGTATATGATGTCTATGATTGCATTACAAGCGAGAGTTTTGCCACTATTTGTGAAGGTCCCATGGTTATGCTGTTACCATAGAGAAATCTTGACTCTGTAATCACTTTTATATTTTGAAGAACTACAGACGATAAAAGCAGTAGTAATGATTTGGATAAGAACGATGAAGGAAAGGTGACTCATCAAAATAGAATTTTTGAAGACTTTCCTGTTAGTCTGGGTCACCTGTTTTAGACTTCACCACATGCAGTTTTGTGCGAACTAAGAGAACAATATTTTACTTAGCTGGTCCACGACCAGCTTGCTTTGTTTTCGTCTTAAATTTGCACCCTAACCCCAGATGATACATTAGGGTCTAGCGATGCGTATTCTCTGTTTCAAGTAGACACGCCCAGGGTTATAAATTGATATGTGATAAAGGACGTCATCCGTGCCCGTTGAAGCATATTAGATTACGTTTTTTCATTTGAAAGGTTGAAACCGTTATTACAATTCCTATAATTCTCCCATGAACCTCTTCAGTTACTGTATTCTTGAGGCTAAGCGTACCATTGACGTAGATGCAAATATATTTAGAGCTTAACAAGCTTTTCTCTCCTTCAACAACTAGTACATTGACGTCAAAGATTAGGTTCTGACTCGTCAATATTCCTGAGAAGTAAGGCATTGCTATCATATGCAGGCTAAGAAATTAAATTTTAATGACAGGAAATTTTTGTTCGGCCATGATGTGAATACAGTTTATGTAGACTGACTTAAAACTTTATCGTGAATCAAACTGTGCGATAAATCGTCGATGGAAAGTGAGTTGTGCTTAAAGGCACACGTCTTTTTATAACATTTAGAAAGGGATCCCCACCCCAATCAAGCGACGAGATATTGGCTAGAACTAAGATATGATAAATCTCCTTGAGATAGAAACAGGTGCATCCCCTTGAATTAGAAAATGATATTTCTGAGAGAGTTAAGAAACGATTTATCGGCTAATATTAATGAAAAATGGAATATCTGCAGGATATTTGCTAGAATTAATATCATATAACTACAGTAAAGAAACGGTATATCTGCCAGAATACGTAATGGTATACATGCCTGAAGTAAGAAATATTATTTAGTAGCATTAAATCATTTTTCCGAATTTCATTTTATATTTGTTGTTATTTCGGAATTCGTGAGTTGCACTTTCGCTTGGTTGCAAAAAACGGTGGGTCCATTCTTTGCTAAAAGTGTCACACTATCGTCCGTTTTAGGAGACATTTTCTTTCTCCGCTGCTCTTGCCTTTCATTTTGATGATCTATTTTTCATCTTAATATGTTTCTCTGAGTTACCGCCATTGCTTCCGATTATGCCCTCATGTTCTTCGCAAATGAGTTAGTATTTGTAACGCTAAGACAATCGTTCATCATTACCTCCGCCTAGGAGGTAATGACAAACGATACAAACATTTAATATTATAACCTCCTAGGAGGTTATATTATTAAATGGGTTTGTCTGTTAGTTGGTTAGTTTTCAAAATATCTCAGGTTACGAAGGTCTCTCTCTGAAATTGGTATATTGGTAGCATGACTTCCTATAGCTAATTCTTTTTGGGAGATGGTCTGGATCAAGTCCTTGATCACTTTGAGACTTGTGGATCCTGATATCTTTGTAAAACCGCAACTAGTGAGGAAATCCTCGTGGGTAACTCAGTTGCCATGGTGCCTATTAAGGCTGCCCGTATTTGGTAATGATATCTTAACTTCGGTAATGAAACCAAAACTTGTGTAAAAGTTCACCCCCGGAGAAACGCCCGTTACTCCAGGTCATTAGAATTTTGAGTAACTGGAAGTCCAGCCTGACTTTATTGGTTTGGTGGAGATTTGTGCTCTCTCAGTTCTTCTATTTACATTATAAATTTTAAAACTAATAAACTTAGTATGATACGAGACATGACGTAGTTACTTCTTTTTACGTTTTTAAAACTTTGTTATCGTTATTCTTAAGAAACATAGCAGACTTGTCTATTTACTTTTTAGAACTCATGAGCCATTTTTGTCCCAAAGTGTTACGCCGTCGTCCGTTCTTGATGTTTATCCTTACCAAGTTTCAAGTAGGTATCATCTAAGAGTTGTAATGCAGCTTTGGTATGGATTGTAGTGCTTGCGTTGCTGTGTCAGGACCTCCATTACGATATTCCAAGGGGCGGGATAAACAACATTTTTCTGATGTTAATATAACGATAAAAACTATTTCTATTTAAAACTTTTCAGTAGGATGAAACTATTTAATCAGCAGATCAAAAATGCCCAAATATTTCCAGGCAATTCGTTAATTTAGAGCTAGAGAACACAAGTTCTTGTGAGTAAGTCCCTTGATATTGATGAAATCTGTGCAGAAACCTCATATGCAAGACAATTTATTTAAGGCAATGTCATAAGTGGAGTACTTTGTTGTAAATATATAAGTATAATTCATATGATTTTATTCAGTAAGGCCTTGGAGTAGTATTTCAGAAAGGCTGACTGGGTGTGCCTCATGAATATTTTTCTCCGTTGTTGCAGATTGAAGCTGCTGGTATAAGCACTCTTTGTGCAAAGTGTACAATACTAGTTGACAAGACGTCTCCCCCTGTTAACCAGTACAAAATTGTATGGCCGTCTACATAGAACAATTTGAAATGCCTAAACTCATAGGATGTTGCTGCTGATCCTTAGAATTACTTGAAAATCGCCTTGACAATTTGCGACATTGCGCTAAAAACATACTTAGAAGCTCTTTTCGTCTGACACTCTTCAGAGTATGAATCGTTAGAAAGGAAAGTATAAGTGTATGGCAACCTTTTTACACGAAACATGTATATATATTAGCGCAATGTCGCAAATTTTCCAGCTACTCCAGTTATGCGAACAACATTTACTGGAAAATTCAGAATGCGCAAAAATGTATTGGGACGAAAATTAAGTTTGCCATACAATTATGCACTGGTGAAAAACGTACTATTTCTTATAGCTGTGTTCTTACGTGTTTGAGGTTAACTTAACTATTTGAAACAATGCTGTTGAACAGCAATGGAAGCTTCTTTGCATGCCCGTAACACTGACAACGATTATTTGAAATCTTACAATTTCTGAGCATGGGAGTAGATATTTAAGTTAGTATTGCTTGTCCTTGCCCAAACGTTTGCAGTGTTTTAATCCTTTTGCAAGGAGACTACCTTTTTTCGTCAGCCTACAAATGGGTGTCTATTAATCAAGTTATGGTAAAACATTAGGCTAAATGGGCAACATGCAGTGGAGCTGTTTCATAATACGCGCAAAGTAGATAATTTCAGTCTATGCATTTGCAAAGGTAAACTTCCTCATGCAAATTTCCATTTCAGGTTAAAATCTTCTAGGTCTCAAGTGAACCAACACATACCTTATTACGCGAAATTAAGGCGATAAAGTGAATAGGGTGAATGAAATTTACGCGGACCCAATTAACGCGTATTGGTTGAAAATTAACGTTTCATGAACATTAGTTAACGCGGATGGAACGTGTCATGCCAATTTTGTCTCATCGATTTCTCTTTGTTGCATAAGGAAAGAAAACAAACAGATTTACAACGAACCGACTTTTTCCCCAACGAACAACTTAGCACAAGCAGTACAACGAAAAAGGGTCAAATTAGGGAATGTCTTTTTGCCGTGCTCTTTAAATTACTTCAGTAATTCCAGTTCGTCGCCATTTGCCTCTAGTTATATCGCGGTATGCCTTCCATCATGGAGCAGTGATAACAGCGGAGATAAAAGATAATGAACAAAAGACCTCATCATTAATTCAAGGAGGATTAGAAATAGTAATAGATTTGTCAGTAGTGTGGGACGACGCAGAGAGAATGACGGTACTTAAAACAAAACTTCAAACAGTAATTTTGCGTGATTACGCAGATGAATCAAAGGAAATCTTACAAGAATTGGGTGTGAGTGATGAAGATGATATGGACGAAGAAACGTAATCGCATTGAATATATGATTGGTTCTCGAGACATCTTATGCATGTATGATGTTGATATTTTTTATATATTCTTATGTTACACTTTTACATTAAAGGCAAGTCTTCGTGAGTTTTGTTTAAAGTGTTCAAATTTACTTTTTCGTAATTTACGCCATACAAAAATAAATTAACGTTGACGAAGACAAAAGCGCCCAAATTGATTTATCGCTTTAATTTCGTGTAATAAGGTATGCGCTGGTCCACAGGGAACCTAGAAGATTTTAACCTGAAATGGAAATTTGCATGAGGAAGTTTACCTTTGCAAATGCATAGACTGAAATTAGCTATTTAGAGTGTATTACGAAACAGCTCCACTGCATTTTACCCATTTAGCCTTATGTTTTACCATAACTTGATTAGTATACACCCATTTGTAGGCTGACGAAAAAATGTGTGCATTGTTATTTCAATTTATGTGTATTTATAACATTCTTGTAGTTATACACAGTTGTACCAGGTGATAAAATATAGGACTTGGTGTATTCAAGCTCAGTTAATTTTTCACTGTAGTTTTTGGTTGTTTTCGGCATAACAGCCGGAGCATAAGATTCCTAGAGTACATATTGCTAAAGTCCAATTGTTAACCATGAAGTTATTTGCTTCATTTCATGTTCGTCTGACAGAGAAACAGCAGCTGTTGGCAGTGGGTGATGGTGTAGGAACGCTCCATATTTTAGAAATTTCTTGGAATTTAAGGCAGCCGTCACCTAACGAGGTAATGAAACTGCTATATGTCAGGTTTTCATTAGCAAACGTATTAATTTGTTTTTCATCGAATTTGATTGATTTCTGTTCTTATCATCCCGATTTGGATGCAAGCCGAAAGTTAATTGGTCAAGGGCAAATAAACAATCCAGATTAAATGAATTTGATAAATGAGTTATCAAGACTGTGTTGCGAGAGCCTTCGTGTTCCATGGACAAATATTAGCTTTACAAATACGTTCTCGTTACTACATCAATATAGGCACTGGATGTGCGGCATCTGGAAGTGGCTGAGCTGTCCTGCTATTTTTGGTAAGAGTGTGCAACCGCAGTCGCCAATAGTCCGTATTATTCAAACGTACAAAAGTGAAAACGTGCAAGCTGTATTATCGTCTGCCCATTATCAGCGATTTATCTTGCAAAGTTCGCACCGGAAGTGACTAGATAGCACAGGAAGCATCGAATGTAAGAATATTCACCCTGCAGCATACTCAGATTGTGCGAGCAATCCACATAAGAAGAGAAGGCTCTAGTAAGCAGAATTTAAATGATGTCGGCATTCACTGCAATCTGCCCAGAACTATCCATGCCTTCACTAAAAGGATTTCTCATAGAATGGAAGGTTATCTGAAAAGTCAGAACAACGTTTTTCATGAAGTACACGATTGACACGACGCTAACATGGTACTATGAAAGTTGAGAGATAAGTGTAGACACAAGAAAAAAAGAAAGTGATGTATATCTTATCCAAATACAGCTTTACTAGCAGGATCAGTGCTCATGGAAGCATAAGTAGATCCTTTGATGCATTGAATGCAAAAAAATGCCTTGAAGTGTTATTCAGAACAAGCGAGACGTACCTTAAGTCGAGCAAATAACGAGGTTGATGTTTTTGTGTCTGGAGGCGGAAGGGGCGCAGATAGTCACAGTCGGAGAAAAACAAAAAATACGAAATCGGCTATTGATATCCGTGATTCTACAATATCGTTTTTTGTTTCATGGTATTCATATTCCTTTCTTCTTCTTGTTGTTCTTGTTGTTCTTCTTCTACTAATTATTATTGTGTGCTTGTTGTTGTTTTGAAACTAATTTGCCCAAATCGTATGAATACAAACGGAGTAAATACCGAGAATTCAAGAGAGATTTGATCGATTTGACCAGGAAATGTCATTCAAGTTGTTAACGTTTGAAATATCTATACTTGGCTTTATATCAAAGAATAGTGTCAAATTTATCAAATATATCAAAGGCCTTAACTTAGATCACAGTCGTCTGATCAATAAGTGTTCAGAGGTAGCTATCAGAGTGTCATACTAAATATTTAATCGAAGAAATAAGGACGACTGTTTTGATATTACTGAATGTTTGTTGGCAATTTTTCTCTTTTTGTATTCTTTTTTATTGTTATTATGACTTTCCCTCTTTCTTTTTATCACTAGTGCTGTTAATATTGTATGTTTAAACTTCCATTATTAATCCCGCTGTCCTTATATTTACCTGGAGAAAACAGTGTGGAATTATAAATGTAACTGCATGAAAAAGCTATATTGTATTCTGAAAGGAATTCAAATATATTGCAATGACGTTAATTATTATTATTTATTTTTATTATTATTATTATTGCTATTATTATCATTATTATTATTATTATTATTGTTATTATTGTTAGTTATTATTTTTATTTCGTATTCTGGCGTCCACAATTTAAGTTAATCTAAGTTAAGTTAGTTAGAGATAGCTTTGTTTTACTACCGTAATTTCGTACGACTTTCAATCACTTAGATATCAAATATCAAATATCAGATATCCTACTGAATCATTTTAAGCCATTAAATAAGCCCCTTTAATTTGTACTTGACCATGCATCGTCGTAATGCGTACAAGTTGCGCTGAGCTCAAAAGGTTCCTGTCAGATAAAACTCAGACAAGTTAGATAATCTTCGACAAGAAGTTTACAAGATCATTTGGTTTAAATCGTTCATTAATTGATTCTGTCATAAACTATCTATGAATGAAAAATATTTACTGGTACGCTCTGCAACTTTTATGATTATTATTAGGTGACGGTGATGGAAAATTACTTTGAACGTGAAGCCAAACGTCTGCAGTACTGTGAGGAACAGAAAGTGAAAAGACAAAGAGAGAAGAAGGAAAAAGAAGATAAAGACGCAGCACCAACGAAAGAGCAAAAGGTTTTTCGAGCTCTATCATACAAAATTTCACGTTTAAACATTTTCATTATCGCAACAACACTTTTTACGCACAATTTACTGCACAAAATTTAAAGACGCAGGATAAAAGGTTGTTGCCTTTCCATGCTTTCTTTTGCCGTTTGTTGCCTGGGACTCAACTTATTTTTTCTATTTGAGGGATCAAAATTCTTGTTATCGCCCGCCTAAGCGGGACGGTAACGTTCCCAGTCATGCGGGATGTGTGTTCTTTTGAGTGCCCTTAACCTAGAAATTTTATTTTTAGTATGCAGGTACATCTGTACAATATCTCTGTGTGTGTCTCCCCGAAGAGCAGTGAGAAAGAAGAGAAAATAGAAAGGTTAAGTGTCATATCTCGTGAAGATTTGAAAAAAAATTTCAAATGCTGGCGCGTAAAAAAATTATTTGAAATTGGCTAACTGATCACAACTATCTCATAAAATTGTCAATATACCACTACAGACCTATAAATGACAAATGGTATAAAGTGATAGTTAATATATAAATCCCTTTTTTATGAAATGCCTGGTATCATTGTATTTGTGTCTCATTTTTTAACACTCCATACATACACAATTATCCTTACTCAAGTGCAGTCTTATCTAAGAGAGATATCAATAGGTAACGTTTGTTGATCCACATGTTAAGAGCGATTTTATCCATCAGAGCCGCCGTTATCTTCTGGATGAGACGACTATCACTGAAGCCATTGGTAGGCAGTTTCTAATCCGCGTTACTACAAACAAAATACCGTTGGTGAGAGAAGTTAATTGGAGTCCATTCTCATAAAGAGCTCAGTTTCTAGTAAAATTCCGTAACTTTGATATGGGAATCAGCTACGCACGATAACGGGTATGCTGCATTAAAATATCCATTATTAGTTTTCACAGTTGAATCAGAATTGAGAACAGTCTGAAATACTGTCATATAAGGCTGTGTTTAGAGTTAAATTGCAGATTTATACCTTCTACCAGCAAACGTTGGTTATTGTACCTACCCTGGAAGAACTCCGTACAGATCCTAGATTTTTTAAAAGATAATACCTTCGGGCGAGTCTGATGAACGTTATCCAAAACTAGGTCAAACCTAGAATCTTTTTCGGCAACGAAACTCAATTCTAATCATAGTTTTATTAACGTACCAGGTGGAAAGCATAATTTGCTAATAAATATGACAACCAGGTCGATAATACACAGAGAAAAAGACATATTAGAATATTATTCTTCTGTTTTGTCGAACACTTAACATCCTCCGAGAACTTGTTTTCCTAGACATTAGCTACGGAAATATAACAGGTTTGTTGATACAATACCTATCATAGCAACATAATGGAAGAAATAGATTAGGCAAACCAATAAATCGCATTAATAAAGCAGTAGATTTTGAGAGTCTCAAAGTGGGACCTACAGATAATAGCTATGGCTTAAAGGAAATAACGATGCAGTGCTGTGGTTGTTACTAAAAGCCCTTCATCAATATATTGACAGAAGAAGAGATATATGTAATACTGAAATCATCAAGAGTAGCCATGATCTGGTGCCGAACGAAAGCACGCAAGCTAAAAAATGAAGACCTAAACTTTTTTTCCTAGTTAAGACAAAAGTACCAAAATGTTGAACTTGCACTCGTTAGTGACACTCGGTTTGCCTTATGTAAGCATCTATTTTTATTTAGACCTTTGTTGGTTAAGGAAAGACAATGAAACACTACAAGTGGATCACTCATGTTGAGTCTAAAAAGCGAATCTACGGGCAATGATTCGTGACAGTATAAATTCCAGAGCATATTAATTACTGAGGATGTTGATTCCTGCAAGTATTGGTTCGTTAGGGTATTGATTCCTTGTAGTTTGGATTCTTTATGACATTGATAC
>JANTCA010080297.1:0-14627 GCA_024741275.1 Chironex yamaguchii
CCTGTCACCCAATCTTTGAGAAGTGCGACCTACATACCGAGCTTCACACCAGCACAAAAATTCATATACTACTAAGCTTTTTTGTGTGGTAGGTACACAATCCGAGTGATCTTCTAGACTAAGTAGGTTAAGCCATGCCACTTATAAGCGTCTGTGCCAATAGACAGGCACTAATTGCATGAGTGAAAGAACGGGGTTGAGTAAGTCTTTCGACCTTTCTTATTAGAGCTTGGTTAACTCAGAAGGTTGAGGTGACAGATTGCCAGTAGTAAGACTCGTGTGCGAACTTTAGGTGGCCACCAACATTATTTTATTTCTGTTCAGTCTAGATCTGTGTGGAACAACATTTCACGTGCCTGTTTTGTTCGTCTCACGTATAAAAGAAAATGCCAATTACGGATTTCGCCTTTATCAAGTGTTGATAGTTACCCGAGAAAATGAATTCACGAGTTATTTATATCAAAATGACAATACTTCCCTTCTGGTACGCAACTGTCGAGGTCAATCCGGGTTGAGAATTTAATGTTTACAAACAAATCAGTAAACGAGTCCCTGCCAACTGGCCTTCTAACCTCATTTTCTAGTCTTGGCGCAACTTCTGTCTGATGTTTTGACACTGAGGTCCACACATTGAGTTGCGACTCATGACATGATAACCTTAAACATCCTTGTCTAAATCTTGTGCACTCTGAACAACTAACTGCTTAGCCTTGAATGACAGAATGAATAATAAAAATACTCTTTCAGCATGAAAATTTTACTTTACACTGCAGGTAATTGATCAGTTTATTTCTATAATGCAGCATGGGACTCGACGTGGATTTTTTATTTAAAATTCTGATTTATTAGACATCTACGTGTTCCAGGAATCTAACATAAACGCCATCTATCATTGTCTTAAATTTATAGAATATTTGTCCTATCTTCCTGGATATTCTGTTATAATAGAATAATGGTTGTCGGCGAAGCCGGTATGAACTATTGCAGCCTGGAATACAAACGATTCATCCTACATCGGAAATACATAAAAACTCGCTATATCATGAAATTTTTCCTTCATTAAATACAGTGGGCATTGACATATAGTAATCTTTCCCTTTCGCTTCTTTAAGCTGCGAGTAAAGGATATATGTATTCATCCAGGCGCCAGCTCTTTTATGTGGTCCAGCTTCACATTACCTGATCTCTGTCTTACTAGGTTCAAGTATTGGGTGCGGCACCTCTCAATTTCATCATCAAGAGACTCTTGCCAATCTCTTCTTGCCATCCTCTCACTTGCCTGATTACTCATTGCTGCCCCTGTCTCCCACAATCCATGGCACCCAGCTAAACTCCTTGATTACTCAAATCATCGGTGCCAACGAATTTTACTTATTGCAAATGTGTGTGCGAGAGTTACTGATTCACAAGAGGGGCACAATGCTTTCTAGAGTTGGTGCGGTTGAAATCATTGAGGATAATCATGCCATTCTTACAAAGCTGCCTTCGTTCTGGTTATGCGCTTTCTTTAAAGTGGCCTACCTTAGCATAACAGAAAGACCACAGACAGGCTTGTTCATTATTCCCTCTTTCCATGTTTTTTAACTGTAGTCTCACATGTCTTAAAAGTAGCTTTAAAGTGGTTTTCATCCACACTGGAATCTAAGTACTGTACGCCACAGATCTGTGGCACACTGTAATACATGAATTTTGTGCGCTGGCACATTTTGTTTTTTTATTGACGGGACATTGGCGCAAACTAGCACCCCTGTAGTTTCACTGGCGCAACCACAGAATTCCTTTGCGCCAAAAAGTAATAAGCTGGCGTAAATCTATGGCTCTCTTTTGTCACCGAATCCAGTTTGGGTCTTCATTACGGTTCAGCTGCCCATCCTAGTGTCTAGCACCTTCTGCGAGTTATCTATAAAAGACGGTCTTTGGGATGCTGCCTTCGTGCATTCGGAAAATACAAGCAACTTATTTCAGTCTACCAAGTCACATTTCTCTAAAACGTCCTTGCATCCCAACCCCGTAGCCTCATGTTCAAGTCTGTATTGCTCATACACTGTCTAGTTCATTACAATTACATGAAGGACTGTCTGCGCCGCCCTACGCAGTCTTTTTGGCGCCACATTAAAATGTGTGCCAGTGACACACGCTCGGATTCAATGTGATACCATCTTGCCTGTGACGATCTGCTCGACAAACTTAAAGTGAAATTAAAATGTATAACATAAATCAAAACCTTGGACCACAAACGTTCACCGATGTCGGTTATCGACTTATAAGAACCGATGGATCGTGCACAGAAAGTAAAGGCGGATTTGTGTTAGAAACAAGTTTACATGGCGAATCATATATGATGCTTCTCAAAGATCGTAAGTTTCAATTTATGGTTATGAAGATGCAGTACTGTGTTACTAAACTTTTTATGCTAAAAAGTAGGAACTAAAAGGGCATGTGGTGATATATTGGCTTGTATGAATATTAAATTCATGCAGATGGGATGCGCTTGCATAAACTATTTATATAATATGATTGTTGCAATTGTTCATGCTCACGTCATAAATTGATAAAGATTACAAAGTTCCTAAAAGCAAACTTTTGCAATAGAGGCAATTTGATTTTAATACTTTGTACGAGGCAAAATGTTTCACCCTTGAACGTATGAAAAACGGAAGAGTAATCGCCAATCATTAATGGGAAAGATGATCTCGTTTAACCGATACCGATAAAGATTCCCGGCGGAAGCCATGTTATGTTAAAAGCGCAGAATCTGCAAGAGGAGATGGCAACTAATCTCGACAATTCTAATACCACCGCTCCACGTGTATCAATATCTAAAAAGAGCGTTACATTGTAACGGTAAAGTAACAGAATATTAAAGCACGTTTCGGATCTTTGATATGTATTATATTCATCAAAATAGTAATCGAAAAGATCGAAAATCCAGAATATTTTAGACAGGTGACTAGTAATACCAAACCGGTAAGAGGTTGAAATTGGCATTCACATCTTCAGGTACAGTAAAGAAGCCTGCCTTAGCTTCTACCAGTAACTACAACGACAACTATATGGAGAACTGTTAATCACGATAACTCAATTTAAAATCAAGGAAAACTTAAACCTGTTAAGGGGACACTGTGACATGGTTATTCCTGAAGAATAAAAAGGTCAAAGTATAGCATTGAGAATTATTTGACAATGGTATTATTTCCTAAGTATCAAACCCTCAGCATTACTGTCTGAATAATGGACGTGATAGGAGATAAAGTTATCTTTACATTGATGATGGGTTAGTGGAGAAGTGTGTTTTGAAAGGTTTATGGTATGCAATATTATGCTGTCTGATGAATCTTATAGAAAGAACAAAGGTGAGGGTTAGGAGAACTTTGGACACTTATGGTGAAACAGTCAATGCCAATATTAGTGATGAAAGCAGTTTAAATAGTAATATGATGTTAATCCTATTATTACTTATGCTTCAATCACTTGACTAAGAGTGTTTATAACTGACAGCGGGGTTTCTAACCCTCCTTTGTCTAGACTACCTTTCAAACTAGGATTTTGTATATATTTGTATGTCAGTGTATGCCATAACACTCTTTTCAGCTGCCATGAAACCTAATTTAAAACACATTACATACCTAAATGCCTTTTAATTCCCAAGTTTATGACCCAAAGGTCAATTTTTTATGCTTAAATGTTACCCTTCCAAAAAAGAATGGTGCAAGTAAGAGGGTAATCCTTATTAGTCAAAATGGATTATTGTCCTATTCCCGGTAAGTGTGGTATGTTTATGTTATTATGTTATGTTTGTCGACTCTCAATCCTGATGTATGATTAGTGGGATTTATCCAGGGTGTATTTTCAAGTTTGCTTTTTGTATTACGGCAACGTGGTTTGCATGACATGTATTATTATGTTTTGTTTGTAGATGATGGTAAAGGAATTGTACAGGCTATCATTTCTAAAAACACAGAGGGATTTAAAGTTGGGAAGTTATGCTTTACCTTAAACATTGAACCACTGCCAGTGGTGCTACTCTTTTCATCGACACAGGGTATGTTTCTATCCAGTCTCATTTTACTGAACTTGGTTGTGCTGTTAGCAATTGAAATTTCCTTGATAAATTCTACCTAAAATAATGTATGACTTCTAAATTACAATGTAAATTATGACATTGGCTTTGTAAGTCTTCTTGCCATGTGTAGCTCATGACTTGCTAAACTATTGTGTTTTAAGCTTGTAGCTGCTCACATGTCATCAGGTAATATTTTTGGCATTTCCGTAGTGTAACAAAGCACTTAACAAGTGTAGGATCTTACCAAGGGAACTTATCAAATTCGATTCCTTTGTCTAAGCTATAGTCAGCCTCTAGGAGTTATTACATTTCTGATATCTCAAATTATGAAGCAAATATCAAAGTGTTCTTTTCTAGAAATTCCTGCTAGGGATTAGTTTTTTTGAAGATAGGATTGAAAGGTTGATAGAAAGGTTAACATTTGATGCCCAGTTTGAAGGACTGTCTGCCACAGTAAAGGTACAACTTGTGTTTTTTATTTGCTAGTCCTATAGCACTACATTTCAGGAAGTGAGTAATGAGAGCTGTTTGTTAGGAAGAATCTGTTCTGCAGCAAATTTGATTATAAAAATGAACTTGTTTCACTGCCATAATTGCTTTTCATTGACATTTTTGCTTGAATGGATTCCATTTCTATATAGATGTTGAAAGGTTTGAGACATTTTATCAGTTAGCTTCAAGAAAACCAAAAAAGAATAGCATATTTGATGAAAGGACAGAAGATGCTTCAGCATCCCAGTATTTTCAGGTACGTTTTATTTCTCCTACGATTGCAAGGTGGTCGTATTGCATGCTACTGCCAACATATGGCAGCAGAAAAAAATAGCATGATCTTATCAAGAGTATTTACCATTTTATCATTTCTTTTGACACATCCCCTAGACATCTATGATGTGTATATATTGTATGTTCTTGTTATGTCTGACACTGATTAAATCAAAACACAAATACAGTTTAATTGCAAACAAATCACTCCTTTATTACCAGTGGGTGTGCATTAATTCTTATGATTTCAACACACCTTAAATCTCATTTGGGAGTTTTAACAGTTAGCCTTGTATCAAAAGTCTATGTATGCCAAGTACCATGTAAAGTTTAATGCTTGTATCAAAAAGTGTATTATTTGTTGTCCTAGCTGCTTGATTACAAGTTTGTTATAGGATATTACAAATTGTCAAATATACACTATTTATGTTAAACAAGAATACTTTTGCAGGCTTTTTTTTTACCCTTGCAATCACACATGCATACGTAGGCACATATGCAAATTAAGTCAGAAGTGCTTTTCATCACCCACATAAAGTGTTATTTTGTTTAAAGAAAGTGATTTGATGTTCAACTCATCCAATGCCCTTCAATAAACTGTGCTTACTGGCAGATATCACAACACTTTTGAAGAAGTCCTAAGGGGCAATTTTTGACAATATGAAATAATCAAGACATTAATAAAAGGGCATCAGAAATTTATCTTTAAAGTACCAAAAGACAATGATAGCCTCCCCACCAAGGAAGGTTGGAATTATTTATACCAATGTTCACACAGAAAATGAACAGAGAAGACAAGAGATTCATCCTTTTGAAGTTGATAGTTTGGACAAATTAGACACTGACAAGTTTAGCGATGAAGAAACTGCTAACAAGTCCTTAATGAAAAGGAATTTCATTGATGTCTTAATTTTGTGGTGATTATCTTTATCAGTAAAGGGAGACTTTAAGACTTATTTTTTATGTTACTTCTTAGTTACCATCTTGTTAGTATCTTATTACTATCTTATTCCCAGTTTAAATGTCCTAATTGCACTTTCAGATGGATTTGCCTATCCATTTTGTTGCACACATGTTTTATCCCTGAAAAAGGTTGCTTTTGGCTGACTTTTTGTTTGTTATTGTTTTATTTGCCAGTTTTATGGGTATTTATCACAACAACAGAATATGATGCAGGTAAGTTATACAGTGATGATATCGATTCTGTGTTGATGTCAAAAGTAGATGTATTTCTGCATTCTGTCCATTGGAATTCTGTATGTTTGGGCTACTGTCCTATTACCAGACTGACAAACTTAATGTGAGAATGTTGGTATTTTTACAGTTTTCATAATCTGTTGCATTTTTTTCTATTGTGTGTTTTGTATTACCATGTTTTTGTTTTTTAGAGGATTCAGGGCTTTTGTGTAAATCAATGTTCTGTTTCATTTTTAACTGCTTAATCCATACTACAAAACTTTTTCATTAAGGTGCATACAGTGTTGTGTTAGAAGTGATGACAAAGGACTGTATTCTCTCTTTTGTTTTTCATGGTTCTTGTGTAATCTGAATGTAATCCTTACCAGATGACCATTTCCTCTCCTGCTTTGCATACCAACCTAAGACTCTGTCCACTGCCCAAGTTATTGGCAGGAATGGTTTTGCTTTTTGTGTATTTCATAATATGTCATTATTTTGTCAGTTGCCACCACAGTGCTACTTCCATTCCGATACCGGACCATTTTCTTTGGTATCTCAAGACAGTGAAATTTCAAATGCTTAGGAAATGGCCTTGATACTAAAAATAGCCTAACTCTTTTATGTATATATGATATAAATTACCCAAGTAGCCAACACTCACCAATAGTGTACAAAAATTGTGTATGACATAGAAATACACCATTCTTTTACTTTTTGATTTCATCTTCATTGGAAATATCCTGGTAAATATTAGTATATTTTTGAGTCATATATATCTTTATATGTCTGATGTTGTGAAGCCTTGTAAGGAATGAAGACATACCAGCCCATTTTATTAGCTATTGCCTTAATTAGATAAAAATTTTGTATTCTTTCACTACCGTTACTACTCATCAATTATGTTTCTTGAGATCTTCCACAAAGTATTTTCTTTGCATGCATTTGTGTTTTACATTATCACTGTTATATTTTACTGCAAGTGGTTTTGTATGAAGCTCACATACCACATGAACCCTCTCAATTTCTCGTGGAAATAACCCTCAAGTAGCTCTTACCTTGTATTGTTCTTTTGGCTGTAAAATGAGTTAATGGGAAAACACACATGTATTTGTACATTTATTTTACATATCCTGGATACCAGTTAATGATCCATTTGTTTTGGTTCATTTTATAGGACTATATAAGGACTTCTACGTATCAGAGAGCAATTTTACAAAATGTTGTGGATTTTAGAGATAAGGTAACTTTTTTTAAGTGATAATTTTGCTTAATGTCTCTTTTGGTAAATATAAAAACCCTACGTAGGGCTAACCCTACGTCAAGACCTTTCACTTACAAATTTACTAACAAATGTGCTTAACTGATTTGGTGTGTGATGTGATATGTTTGGCAACATCTTCCTCTATGTCTTCCAATGACTGGATTGGGAACTTAAAGTGACATTAATGATTTCATCTCAGGTAAGGTTTTGATACACTGTTCCTGAGCCATATCTTTAAAATCATCATCATGATATTCATACGTAATGTTGTACAGTTGTTCTGTTTTGTGTGTGACTTGTGTTTTAATTATTGAAGATTTCGTAGGAAAAGTAAAAAAGTCATCTATGTGATGATAAAATGATATATGTATAAAGATGTCCTGAAGCAACACATGAAAGTTTGTGGAATAGATCCGGACACTTGGGAAAACTCTGCACTGCAAAGGCCTACCTGGCGTGGCATTGTCCATAGAGCACAGAGTGCAGTTGAGGACCTATGTCTGCAAAAATACACTGAGGCACATAACTGCCAACACACTCGCCCTACAGGCAGAAACATTAAAAAGTGTTTGTTTCTTGAAATTTATATATATATATTGTATACACTGAAGCTTGAAATTTCATGATGGTGATATTTTTTGGCATTGTTATCATGAAAATTTGACAGGTAGCAATGTATCTGTTCAGTTTGGTACACAAAAAGCTACTGTAGAAGCTGTGAACAGTGCTTGCTTCTGTGGAGGTTAATTATTATTTGAGAAAGAAACTTTTTTTTATTTTGTATATTAGAACATTATTTGCTGTCTGAAGACGTTTCATGCAAAATTGTAACGGGGGTACTGTTGACTTTGAACTGTAAGCTTTACTTTTGCAATGATAATAAATGGTCTTAACTCTTAACAATCATTGTCATAATGTGATGTTTGTTAAAACTATGTGATCCACAGAATTTTGATCATGACGAAAAGGTTATCCTTATAATGGTGACAGATAATAGAGATATTAATGTATATATTTTTTCTTTTCCTAAGACATTGAATATTTATTTTCTTCTATGATTTTTTTTGTTAGGTTGTGTTGGATGTTGGTGCTGGTACTGGTAAGTCTGCTCCTGCTGTATTTTTGAAATTTTCCTGGTTCCAAATAATCTTGTTTTGTTAATTTTTGGTGTTTTTAGTTTGCATGCCATGCAAGATTTGGCTGTAAACATTAAGTCCATCATTGGCAGAAAGGATTAAATAACTCTTGTGTTTGCTGTACCTTTGTAGCCATGCTAAGACGTTGGCTACTTGCCAGTTTCTTCTGAAGTGATTAAGTGAACATAAGGAAATGTCAGCTTGCAAATAGCACAAGCCGAAAGCTGTCATTGTAATGACGAGAGTAACATATAGTGCACCTATCTTTAAACTAAACTCATGAGTTTCTTTGAAATATTTTCATTGAGTGCAAAAAGCTAACATGTTAGTCTATGACCTCGCTTGAACAAAAGTCAAATGCATATATCTATGACATGGCAAAGTTGAGGCGTCTTATCTACAAGGCTGTCAGCATCTTTACTGAACTAAGGTCCTCTCCCCAGTTAGAGATGCATACCAAAAACTGCATGCTACAATTCGTATATTTTTGATCCATTATTTTTGTGATGTGTTTTTTCATCTTGTAACTATAGTGGCAAATAGAGGTACTAAGCTGACAAAAGAAGCTGTTTTAATCAACCATGTGATTTTACCTATTTTTTGTCTGGCTATAAACACTATATGTGGATATGGGACCTAGTTTATGAAAGTTTTTATGACTTGCTAGTCAGCAAGTGATTGAGACTGTGGCCATCTTATTTTAAGCCTTTCTGTAGAATGAGTAAAGTCTTAAAGGTGGAAAATTACTGGGTGTGTTGTTTGCATCTTCAAGTTTTGATAATTCTGGCCTGCCTTCAGTATATTTATTTACATTGGTGAATTAAATTGAACTTGACCAACACATTCAACTTTATCAAAATTGTTTGTTTCATTTTGATCAGTTTGTTAGCAATTTTTAGAAGATCAGGGTAATTTTCACCTAGTTTTTAATATGTCATCCAAATGCAATGTCTGATTATATAAACGTTTGTAGTGTCTCGTATAGACAACCCATTGACTCCTGGGGAGCTAAAACCTTAAACCTTCCTTGTCACCATTACTGTTGGACTGATCATTTTCTTTCAATGCTACTCCTTTCACTGCAATATCATCAGTGACTTAAGATGCTCAAAAATGGTGATTCAAGGTGAATTCCATTTCATAATGAACAGTGTCCTTTTAAACCTGTCCTGCGCTTAATGTTTATCTTTGAGCAAAAAATCTTCAAGAACCCTTCTTATGTTATTCCTAGATAGGAGATACTATGATGGTGCATATCACAGCCTAGTCATCAATGTATCCATAGTTTCCACTTTTCAATGTGTTGTGCTATGCTGCTTGTCATGCATCCTTTATTCTATATATACTCTCTACTTTACTCAGTTTTCTAAAGTTTGCGTACTTCCTAATTATTTGAAGTACTCAGTTTAGTCTACTGTGCTTTTATTAACATAGATTTAAAACTGATTATGTTTTTGGTATAATCAAACATCTTTAATTTGTATTTATATGTAATCAAAACTGCAGACTAACATTACTTATAAACTATGGTTTGCTGGGTTGGCAGTGGGATCAGGATCTTATGCAAATCTTACATCTCATGCAGATCTGCCCTCTATGATACAGTTTCTGGTGATTTATTAATCATTATTTTTTATTAAACTGTCTTCATAAAATGTGAAAAATGAACCACTCTTATTTTATCCTTGCTCAAACTTGAAGCGCTGTCTTATTGCAAATCAACACTGCACCATCGGCTTTTGTATACATTCTCTTTAAGAAACAACATCAATCACTGTTTCCTTGAGAATATTATGTGTTGAAGAGTCCAGTGGTTTGGAATAACCTGCAAGCAAAACCCATGACTTTCTATTTTGGTTTTTAATGTTTGGCCTTCTTTGGCGTTGTTGTTCTATGTTTTTAGCCTTATATTTGCATCTACTCTTCCCGTCCATATATGGACACAAGTGGTTTCTCTGTAATTTGTGGGTTGATGGGAGTAAGAAGTTTTTATGAGAGAATTTCTTGAAGACTTTTTGTGCCTGATGGTTTGAACTCATTGCTCTGTGCTTGAGAAAACCAGGGTCCATAGTACGTTTTGAAGAGATGGATTACATCAGATAGAGTCTGTTTCTTTAAATTCTCTATTGTCTTGATTTGAGCATGGATAACGCCTGCGATATTTACAAAAGTACCCGTTCCTTGTTTGAGCACTTTCAAATTTAGACATTCTTCATTTCAAGAGCCTCTCTTTCAAGATCTTTTAGTACCTGTAATTTTATTACTTTAGGTTACTCTGTATTTATTTTGCTGAGTATGGTCCTCGTTTTTCTTGTTACCACATCCCATCGTCGTTGCTTTATTTAACTCGCTCGTAAATGTCCTGACAACTGATCCGTCACAAGTCAGTTCTTTGGTGACAGTAAATGCCATTGTGTTAACGCTTCTGGTATCAAAAACGGCACAGCCTAAGTTGTTTCGTTATTTCTGTTTTGTTGCATGGTATACTGTTGACACTTGGTTCCAAATGAAGTGACATTTGTCACCTTGAAAATTATTCGTCTCCAACTTTCTTTATTATCCTTTCAGATGCAATATTCATTGTGTATGCCTTTCTTCTCCTGTCTTTCTTTTATTGTTATCTTTCGTTATCTCTTTCCATAAGGGTGGCTAACATGTTCACACAACCAGGGTTCTACTCACGCATCGTACGGCGCCGCCCACCACTCACATTGACTGCCCAGAAAAAAATTTGGTTCCTTTGACACGATTGTTTTCACTTTTATTTTTACAGTATTTCGGACTGACTTTAACCCTTCTTTAGCTCGAAATATCTTAAAAGCTAAAACGTTCCCGGGGCTTCGCCTACAAGCCCATTGGGGGTTTCTCGGTGGAGTAACAATTCCCACCAAATTGCTTTCACTGCTATAATCCTGGGCAGAAACCTGCACGACAAATCATAGATGTTTCCATTGATTTCTCATCCCTCATTTTACTAACAGTGTCACTATATGTATTTTTCCATAAATTGGTCGGCCTGCCAGTAATCTTTGTAAATAGTTTACCAACCAGTACACTTTCGACCTTGTTTTGCATTGGCAAATGTCAATGCTTAATTTCACTGGCAAGATATAGCTTTCAAAAAATTCTATTAAGCTGTTCTTAAGAACCTCCCTGTCTCATTTGTTTGGTCAGTCAAAGCCTTTTTTCTTGGATTGGGTGGTATGTGACCTAGGGTTTCTTATTTGCAAGCGAAATGGTCACGTTTTTGGAAGGAAGGTTACGAGTAGAGAGGAAACTGTCCAATGTCTGACTTGGTTGCTCTCATACCTAGTACTCACGTGATGTTTATCACGATTATCTCGATTACGATTAGGTTGTAATCATGATTATTTATGATGAGTACACGAAAATTAATCACGATGTCTTCTATTCGTGATGAAACCATTATGAATTTAAAAACTTGTGGTAATTTTCCGCGATAATCATGATTTGGTGTTAAGCCCTGCGATAACGAACATCTGAAAGATTGGAAATTAATAAAGGAGCGTACGAGTGCAATGAAGTTTTTTATTCTTACCATTACAGAGATTCAGTGTACGTTTTTCTAAAAATTTCTCTGTAGCATTTTACTTTCAAAGTGGAGAGTGAACACCTACAATTCGACTAGAAATTTAAACCGTAAGAAAATCCCCACACCCTTTTTAACAAAGCGAAAACAGAGTACAAAGATACATATGCCAAGTTTGGTGAAAAGCTTGATACTAAAGAATGTCAGACGATTATTAAGTTCACTTCTTGCTTTACCTGTGTTATATTTAATTTAAACATAAAGCGCTTGTCAAACGAACGGAACATTGAATGCAACATTGAATGCAACAATGTTGCTCGCGTTCAATGTTGCATTCGTTTGACATACACGTTGCACGATGTTGCATGGTCGATGCAACAAAATGAACATGTTCATTTTGTTGCACAACATTCGAACATTGTTGAACAATTTTCGAACGTTCAAATGGAAGCTACATCGATCACTGGACTTGTTTCTTGCAGCAAAGAGAATGCAATGGCGTCCACTACCGTGAAGAAAGAAAGAAAAGTAAAGTGAAATAAAAGCAAAGTTCTTCCACGTCGACTTTTGACGGTAAACTCATCATCAAAATATCGAGAATTAAAAGTACAGCCACAACACGTCTTCTCCGCTCGAGTGACATCTTGAAACAACGCGACTGTGCTTCAAATCCATGTTTTGATAAATATGGCGATCAATGTTGTGTGAACATGTTGGGTGGAATGTTGCATTCAATGTTGCGTTCAGTTGACCAGCGCTTAAACGAGGTTTACTTCGAATTCTGCTGCAGGTTTCGAGGGCAGCATAAAAGTACTTAGAAAGCTCTTCTTGTTGGAGTCCTCAGGGTACAATCAAAAATACAAAGTACATTGATATCTCAGACCATAGACCATTTTATCTCTCTTGCGCACGTGACTAGGATCAGGCCTTTGATAAAACGCAGATGATAGCGAGTACATAATTTAATTCGATGTCATCATGTAAACAAAAAATTTCGTCGTGATCATTTTATTCATCATCATATCAAGTGATTACCATGCGTCACTGTTGCATTTTATGCCGGCATTGAATAGCTGAAACACTTAATTGCTCATTTCAGACGGTGGACTTTGAGTCATACATTATTTAGAGTAATACGTTTCATTCAATTCCATTTATTTAAGTCTTAGTGACAAAACACCAAATATGAGAATGAAAGCGGTTGTTCTGTAGATTCAGCATTGATTACTCGTTGTTTTCATTGGAATTAATTTACTTCAAACTCTTTATTTGCCTTGGTTATTACCAATGAAAATCTTGTTCACATTAGACTTGAATCATGGCAACCAATCGATATTTCCCTTAGGTTTTCAGCTGTTCTGCTGAAGGTAACATCCAGTATATTTCTGTGCGATCAGATTGAACATTAAGAAGTACTATTTCATTTGTTATTTCAAACCGACTACCAAGAACCTAAAACAGTATGACATGGTAGAGGAACATTCAGTATAGAAGTTTGTTATTAACCCGTAAAGCGGGAGTGGCCTCAATACACTATGATTGATGCAGTTTTAGGGATAGGGAAAAGGTATGAAATATGTGATAGATAAATTGGTAGACAGATAGATAGATAGATAGATAGATAGATAGATAGATAGATAGATAGATAGATAGATAGATAGACAGACAGACAGACAGACTTGTTTTTCCCATCAAGGTTCTGACGAGTTTAAACTTACAGTGAATCATCCTGAAGACGCCAGCCTTGAAACAGTTTGGGCGAGATGCAGACTTCTTCTCCTCACGTATCCCTACTCCTTTCGACAACCCTGGTTATTTACTTGTGCATACTCTTTCATTTCCCTTTTTTTTGTACTTGGCATTATTTCTTTGTGATTGTTGTAATCAATTCATTTTTTCCATTGTTAGGCATTCTATCATTTTTCGCGGTGCAAGCAGGAGCCAGAAAGGTGTATGCAGTTGAAGCTAGCAATATGGCACAGCATGCAGAGGTAAGAAGCTGATTTTGCTGTCATCCTTTAAATCAAAGAATATAAAATATGTCAACAAAAGTCTTCATTTTTGTGTAGTCTTGTTGGCACCATTTGCCGTCATCGTCACCATCACCTTCGTCAAAAGACTCCAGGTGGGTTTCTGTCATTCAGGAGATGTCACCTCCTTTGTTTTTCGTCGTGGCCTTCTCCTTTGTTTTTCATCGTGGCCTTGTCCTTTGTTTTTTGCCGTGGCCTTGTCCTTTGTTTTTCGCCGTGGCCTTGTCCTTTGTTTTTCGCCGTGGCCTTGTCTTTTGTTTTTCGCCGTTGCCTTGTCCTTTGTTTTTCGCCGTGGCCTTGTCTTTTGTTTTTCGCCGTTGCCTTGTCCTTTGTTTTCCGCTGTTGCCTTGTTCTTTGTTTTCCGCTGTTGCCTTGTTCTTTGTTTTCCGCTGTTGCCTTGTCCTTTGTTTCCTGCCGTTGCCATGTCCTTTGTTTTCCGCCGTTGCCTTGTCTTTTTTTCCCGCCGTTGCCTTGTCTTTTTTTCCCGCTGTTGCCTTGTCCTTTGTTTTCCGCTGTTGGCTTGTCCTTTGTTTTCCGCCGTGGCCTTGTCCTTTGTTTTCCGCCGTTACCTTGTCCTTTGTTTTTCGCCGTGGCCTTGTCCTTTGTTTTTCGCCGTGGCCTTGTCCTTTGTTTTTCGCCGTGG
>JANTCA010080308.1:0-14626 GCA_024741275.1 Chironex yamaguchii
TTTTAAGTATGATTTTAGCGCAATGTCGCAAATTTTCAAGGCGATTTTCAAGTTTTGTACCACAAAAAGATTACTCTTTCTTTATTCTTAACTTTGGTGATCAGTTTTAGAAGTTAGTGATTCCAGCTCCATTTGTTAAGAGCATGTGAACCATGAAGGAAAGCCTAACTGCTATAGGCATTTCATTGTGCTGACGGTAGATCATTTCATTAACTCTTGTACTTGTAGGGAGTCTGCCTGTTACTCTTAAAATTATCCATAATCACTTGCTTTATGACTATGCGTTGACTATCAGTGTTCGTTCTAGTGCAAGATGCAGAACAAGACAGAAAAAAACGGCAACAGATATAATTGTTATAATTGTAATGTTGATTTTAATCTGTAACTGTTGCTGGATAACGTATATCCGAAAGATGTCTTACAAACTTCAAAAAATAGTCGTGTTTATTAAATGTCTTACATATCTTATATTGCTGAGGAAGTTTGGTAAGAATGGTATAAACATGATATAGCAACTATACGTTCAGATCTAACTGAAAACCTCCAGCCATGGAGATTTTCGATTATCTTAGCTTAAAACTAGAAGCATTCCTGGAGTGCAAATCTTCGTCCAGGCAGTATCATTATTCGATTCATAAGGGGTTTTCCCGCGATGATTTTCTAGTCTGTTGCTCAGAAGGCCCTTGAGCTTGCTTGTGTAAAGAATTGATCTAATTTCACAACTTCCCGCCTTCAAAGGTGCAAAATGCTATTTTGGGTGATATTTTGCTTGTTAGTCCCTAAGTATAAGAGTATAATACCCTATTCACATGAATGAGATGACGTCCATTACGTGGACAGAACAGAGTATAAGTTCTGTTCACATTGGCCTTAGGACCATGTACACCAGACGTTCACACCTTCAATCTGACAGAGCTCACAAAGGGACTTCAGTCTGAAGGAGACCACGTCTGTGAAGGATATTTTGAAAGCTGCGAGGGAAAATGGGACCTTAGGAAAACACTGGACTTGTCCCTTAAAGGACAAGCAGTATTTTCAAGTTAAAGAAGAAGAAAACTTATCCATTTTAAATTGGCAGCCATGGGGACATCTATTTAGCAGGGAAGTAGAAAAGGTTAGTGATTGTAGTGACTGTATGTTATTTTTCAGCTCGTTTCCCGTGTAATATCATTGCACTTGCATTGTGGGCGCATATCTGGACATAACTGCTAAACGTTTAATGTTGTTGTAGTCACGTCTTCACCTTGTTGTGAATTAATTTTTTTGTTTGCCATCTTTTGCGTTGTTTTTCAGCTCCCACTGAGTTAGGCTTTACTGTTGTTATTGTGTGAATGTATTTCAAATAGACCTGTGCTAAGATTGCATTTTAACAAAATCGTTTTGAAATTGTTTCCTTAAAATTTATTTGTCATCAATTTTTATAGGTACAAATGTGACCTATGTGATGATGACCATGGTGAAGACGATTTCAGGAAGAATTATTCACAAATATGAAGACCTTGATGACCCTACTTTTATGACAGCTATTTTGGTACATAGAAAGAAAACGTTAAACAAGAGTAAATGAACTGAAGACTTCGGGATTTTAACAAATGAAATGTGCATTCTTGAAATTTAAGTAAGCTTTCAAGATACCTGTAAGGGGGCAGGTTCATCTTATGCTTGTTTATATGACTAATGGTATAAAGACTAGACATAGTGGTTACATTTAAACATAGGGAAGATAATTCTGTTGGAATAAAACTAAAGCAAATTCTGTAACGTCGAGTTGTTGTTTCATTAAAACATGCAGCTATTTCTGCTTGTAAATGGCACGTTGGTTCATTTTTATATTTGCCTCATTTCATAAAATGAGGCAGTTTGACCGACATCATGTGAACATGATTGATGACCGAGAAAAGACGTTGTGTGAAGTGAGTCTGTTACTTCACCTTCCATTTGAATATGGTATTAGAGGATCTCTTTGTGGTCTTGTTTATTGTTGGATATTTCTCACTAGTACTATGAAGGTTTCATTACCGAAAAGGTGATCTGTAATCTAGGATTTCATTCAGATTATCCCAAAGAATTAATCGGTTGTTCCTTATCCTTGGCCGGGGACGTCCTGAAAATTCCGTCAAAATCCACGGAGATGTTTTCCAGTTATCTTGCTGACTGACTGACCAACAGACAAACAAACAAATGCCGTCGAAAGCCCTACTTGGGGGAGATAAGGAAGATATTTGCAAATGGATCATTGTCTTCTTCAAAAGGGTGGTAAAGTTACAGTTATTTAAAGTTAAATTTATAGTTTTATTTTATGGTTATATACTAGCCCAAGGGCATTACAATTTTGTGTAACGAGGATAGACCGTAACGGGAGCTGATTCTCATAAAGAGCTCACTTCCTGGTAGATTCCCTCAGAGTTGTCAAATTGGCATAAAATATGCCAAATTTGATATTTTGGCATATTTTAATTTCTTTGCATATTTTATTTCCATTTGGTATATTTACCAAATTTGGCATATTTTGGCTTATTTTGCCAGAATATTCAAGAACCTAATTTGCTTTCCTTAAAACTCTCAGTGATAAAAAGTCTCACGAGCTACTTCTGAAAAACACAGGAAATACTATTCACACACATCTGTCCTACAAGATTAACATTATACTAACCCTTATCTCACCTAAGTCGAGCTCTCGCACGAACCTCCTCAGAAAGTTTCCTCCACTTCAGCCTGTCACGTATCTCAGTTTGAATTTCCATCACCTCCGCTATTATGCTAAACTGGACAGATATTACCCAATGAATTGCTTTTCGGTTTTACCATCATGTTGTGATCTAAAGGCAACAACGCAAGCAGGTCCTGATGTCTTTCAAAACAAAGTAAACATGTTATGAGGACATAAACTAGATGCCTTCTATCTGTTCGTGGCTACAGTAGACAAGAAAAAGAAGAACACAACACTTTCTATTAAACAGTAAGATATTCCAATCGTTCTTATTTACATGACCTTCTGTCTTACAAAACTTTTCTTTTCCTGACAACGCCCTTACATTTATAGGGTCAAAATATCCCGCTAGGTATCCTTTAACAGAACACCAAATTAGGTAGATTTTGCAAATACAAATGAGACATTTTACTGGGGGAAAACGTGACTGTCATCAATGGTAAAGTTGTTAAGATGCGGTTTCTCCCTGTGAGTGTGAGGTGACTTCCTGGCATATGTTAATGTTTACATAATATGATTTCCACTATAATAAACCCATCTGTTCCGCTTAAACAGCCATGTTTTCAGAACTACAATTTCCTGCAATATCTTCTTCATCACGTTAATTAATACTCAGATTGACTATTAGAAAATGAATATCTGGATATCGAATTAGAGTGCATATAGTTACGAAGCAATAAGTTTCAGTAAACCAAAGGAGAGAAAATGGAAAGATTAATACAACGACAACAGAAAATTCAAGCCTGAATGGCAACAGAAATCCCCATGAGTGAAGGAAGCTCCTGATGGATTGGACATGACCTACTGCACTCTTTGTTGGGTAACTAAGAAGCCAAGATTGTTTTCCCTGAAGCAACACAAAGAAACCGGAAAGCATATAATAGCCACAAGGTCTATATTCAGCAGCCAAAAGATCTTTTGACGCAGACAAAAGATACCTGTGCTACGAAAAAATTGGAAATCAAATTTGCTATTGCAATTGCCTGGCACCGTGCTATTTTGTCGATTGATCCTCTTGGAGAAATGGAGTAAATGAAACTGCACAGAATAAAATGTACTAGCCTGATAAAAAATATGATATCAACAGCTTTACATGAAGCCCTCTGCTTAGACATAGAAGGCAAAAAATCAAGTGTGGTCACAGGTAAGGACAATTGCTCCAAATTGCGTTTTAATGAAGTGCATCTGTCACTCGTTAGCACTGTGCATTAAATGTGCATTTGAGCATATGCCATCTCATCTTTATTTCATGCTGAAGGAAATCACAAACTGGTTTTTTAAAAGTATCCTGCAGTGTGAAGACTACAGTGAGCTTTTCAGCATCATCAATGAGGGCCCAGAGAGTGCATGCTTGCCACATCCAATTCAGAAGCTTTCGCACACGTGTTGGCTGGTTCGTGGTAAAATTCTGTTTAACATAATTAATGAATTGAGAAGAGTTGAAAGCATACTTTTCAATAGCAGAGCTAGAAGGAACCACTGATGTCAGGTGTTAAGCCCGTCTAATCTTAGGCATGTTACAGGATCCTATAAATCATCTGTATTTTTATTTCTTGACGCCGGTTGTTAGCGAGTTTGAAAAAGTCAATGCCTATTTTCAGGAAACCAACCTTGAAGACGAAGTACGATGCAGCTCTTAAAATCATTTTTTGACAACTTCAAGGGTCGTGTCCAAGACAGAGATGGAAACCAGCTACCGCTATCAAGGGTAGAGTTTGGTGCAAAGTTTGAATTCGAGGCAAAGAAAGTGATAGAGACCAACAAAGGTGACAACTCGATGCAAGCCAATGCATATGAGGCCAAAGGCAGTTGCCATAAGATGCTTCTTGAAGCAACAAATGAGGCATGCAAGCGTCTTCCGCCATCAAATGATATATTCAGTGGCTTGAGTTATCTACATCCATACCAAGTTCTAAATCAGGTAAGTAGAGTGCCTCTGTGCAGGCTGCCCATGCAACACCTAATGGTCGATAAACTACAGGAAATCGATGACCAATACAGGAAATATTTCCTATAAACTGGAGACAGGAGACGTTATTTAAAGATGGAATATTCCGGGAAGCAGTGGTCTTTTGGAAACGTGTTGTAAATTACGAAGCATCCTGAAGGAACAGGCATTTGCAGACCTCGCATCATATGCTCTTGCTTGCCTAACAACACCAACAAGCAACCGAGTAGTCGAAAGAATGTTCTCCTATATCACTAATGTCAAGACCAAACAATGTGACAGGATGAGTCTGAAGATGCTAGAGGCTACACATTCGTACCAGTTTGCATTTTATGGATCATTGGTGTAAAAATTCTGTCGTAACAGAAACAATGCTGTCCAAATTCAATTCAGAGGTAGTGTATAGTTGGTTCGACGACGAGGAAAGATGAGGACTGTGATGATATAGTCCTTTACTGACGATTACTGAACATTTTAGTCTGAGTAGTATTGATCAAAATATGTCCTTAACAGAGATCATCAGCTTTTTCTTCAATGTGTTGAAAAATGATTTACAGAACTATTAGGTAATTTATGGTTCTCCTCCACAGCTATAATGCCTCTGCGACAGACTTTTTGGGCATATTTTTGGCCAATTTGGTATTAATTTTTCATAAATTCCATCGATAAATCAGTGTAGTGTATGCCAGGAGTTGACTTGATAAGTTCCTCCAATGCACCGTTGATACCTGGCAGCATTGTTCCGCTATGCTGTACTGCTGCTGTGTCGCAGACCCACAGCAGATGTTATTTAGCCATAGCTGGGAAATATTTAATCCATATCTGGGACCCTAGCAGGTGCTATCACTCTGGGTCAGAGCGGACCTGGGAGTAGTGGCTATCAAGAGGTAATTCAATTCTCCCAAAACTCCCGAACTGGAGCCTTACCACCGGTAATACCCTGGACGTTATCTTTATTTTCTTCTTGTTCATCTTCATACCATCTTTCTTCCTTTCTTTCTTTAGGTTCTTAACTGACTCTTTCCTCTTTTCCTTACTTTCAGCAAAGAGTAAGATGTCATAAATTGGCATATTTTAAAATTTCAACTCGGGCAACCCTTGCATGGGAGTTAGTAATGAGCACATTACATATTTACTAAACTTGTCGAGCGGTATGGAAAATAAACTCATCCGCCAAATGGAGGGGAATTCCCCTTGTCTACTTCTAATTTACTTCTTATTTTCCTTTTCGTGTACAGTGCAGTATGAACTTATTAACCGAGGAAAAAATTGCAGAGTTAAGAAAAGTGAAGCTATTACAAAGACCAACCGACAAATACTGTTGCTCTATGTGCAAAAGGCTGCTGCAGAGAGCTGTTCAAGTTTTGCCTTGCGGACACAGGTAAGGTCTTTACCCCATTACAAGGTAAACAGGTGTCTATTGTCTTGAATTTGTTTCATAACTTTAGTGCTTTATTTTTGTGAGTTAAAAATTTACAAGCAAGGTATCGTCTACATTGTACAGGAAGCAAGTTGTACGATACCCCAACCGTACTGTCACTTTATTCCATGCTATGGTATACGTTTTTACGATGTTATAGCTGTGTTTCACGATGTTTGACGATGTTATACGTTACGCAACCCACATATAATATGTCGTATAGGCCTGTTGATTCACGTTTTCTACTTTAATATATCGCCTAGGTCTGGACCTTAGTACAGAGCAGATCATCCTGTACTCAAAGCCCCTGGTTGTCTGTACTTGACCGCTGGAACAGACACATACACATGCACCCCCACCCTACACACACCCTTACACACGTAGGCACACAAAACTCACATAATTGATGGCCAAACGACACTCAATGTAGGTATACCTTTATCTCACTGAATTGGTAGTGATATTGCAGTTTAGATAGGGTAAGGCCATTTACCTGAGTAATTGTTGATTCAGAAGGTGATAGTCCAAATACAACCTTGGCTTAGTTTCATGAATATGATATTTCTTACATATTTTTCTGGCTAAGAATTAGGCTAAGAATTAGGTAGATTTGTCTGAAGTCTCATATGCCCTGACTACATGCCTAGCTTACATACTATGCCACCTTTGCATTGACACATGGATCAAAACAAGAATAACGTTTCATCTAATATTTGATAATAATTTCCTCGAACTTTGATTAAATATTTGAAATAGCTATAAGGTATGTTAAGTTCATGACCTTAAATTTGCATTTATCCACAAACTATTGCAAGCAAACTGACAGATCTTAGACGCGATGAGACTTACACAGTTTCTATGCTTTAAAGTCACCTTGAAAATTTACAACATTGTGTTCAAACCATACTTAAAGGCTTTTGTTGTCTCACACTCTTCAGAGTATGTAGTGTCAGAAAAGAAAGTATAAATTTATGGCAGCCTTTTTATAAGAAACATAGATAAAGGGTTGATATCTCCACATACTCTATGAGAGGGAAAAAATATGGGATATTCATGAAGGATGTCTCAATGACAAAACATTAGACCATGGAAAAACTTTGAAGCTTGATTTCTTGGATATCTGTCATTGCTTATTGATTTCTGTATTTTATCGTTTTTGGTCAAAGTCTCCCAAGTTGGTGTACAGTTTAGCTCCCAATGTAATTATTCACTTTTCTTAATGATTTACTGGTCAACATTGTTTACATATTTGTAATTAAGTTTCTGAACTTTTTGATACTTGTTTTGCACATATTACTGTGCTTTTTTTTTCAGCTGCTTTGGCACACTAAAACTCTTTTCCTTTCATAGTATGGCATACCAAAATCCATGGGGTTACATGTTGTTTACCAATTTACATAGGTAATAATACGTCACTTGCAGGCTCCATTTACAAGCTGCACTTACATGTGAGAGCCTTTGAACTGTAGCATAACATATGCAGTTCAATGTCAGTGTATTGTATCAAGTCTAATAGAATCTATAATGTCTATGAATCGAAAGAACTGCCATTCTGTTAGTGAGTTCGATCATAGTTCTATCTTGTATGAGTAAATCTTTATTGTGACAGTATAACCTTGTCAATGTCAGATTTCGGAACCTTAGATGCCGTGAGGCGATTGAAGGATTTAACCATTTGTAATCACTTTTGTTTGGAGGGAACATAAGCAAAAATTGTAAACACGTTGAACAGCAAGTGATGCTATTTATGTGTGCATCAGGCAAAACTGCAGCTGACAACAGAACAAAGGTAGCTATACTACTTAACCTTGCCAGTGCTAATGTGATTGATATGTTCAACATTTTCAATCTGTCGGACAATAATCACAAAAACTACTCGTAGGTTTTCAGAGCATTGAAAACCTATTGTAATCCTAAGAAGAATGCTGTTTATGAACATTACTTGTTTTGGAACCATACCCAGGACAAATGTGAAAACGTAGATTCATTTGTGACTCACTTAAAGAAGAAAATCAAGAACTATGAGTACAGTGATAATGCAGCTACTGAAAATATGCTTAAGGATAAACTTTTATTTGCCGTTCGAAACAGAACTGTTAGACAAGACGATTTAACCTTAGACAGGGCAATTAAGCATTTCAGGGCCAAAGAAGTTTCCTGAGTCCAAGTTGAAGCCATGTCTGGTATCGTTGTGTCTGGTCATTGTCCAGCTCAGGTTAACCAAGTCCGAAAACCTCATCAGTACAAGAAGGTAAAATTGTAGAGCTCATCATAAGCATCACCGTCGTGCATCTATTGTGGCCATGAACCACATGATCGTAAGGCATGTTCTGCTCATTGGTCAGCATGTGATGGATGTAAGAAACAAGGTCACTGGAAGGCAGTCTGCAGGAAATGGCAAGGGGAAAAGGTACGGGCAGTCGATCAAAACACAGCTTCATCACCTGAGTACATTATAATGTGTATCGAATAACGTACAGAATGGTGAGTGCCTATTGTTGTTGTCCCGTAAGTCGAATGGTGCAATTCGTATATGTGTAGATCTTATTTTGAGCTCAAGAACTCCATGTTTTGGAATATAGTCACCATCAGATACACTATCTTGTGCTCTGCAGGGCAAGTCATCACCTCATCATCTTGCTCTCCAAAACAATGTGTATTTGCATGCCAGTCTTGATATCGCTTCACTTCCTGTGGCAGATAAGCTACTCAAAAAAATTTATAGGTATCAAGAGCAAGATGAAGTGTGTCAGGAGATTCATTGTTTGGTTACAAGGAGAACGGCCATACAGGCATCATTTTCCAGTTCGTTACATCCATACTGGCCATATCAAATAGATCTTACTCTGGTAAACTAATTTCTCGTGTACTGTGGAAAACTCTTTATTCCAAGTAGTCTGCATATCCGTATGCGTTTTGGCAGGGGCAGCTGGGAGGCAAAACAAGTAGGTATTATACCCAAAAAACTTGTGTCAATTTGCTCACAAATTTTTTATAATATCCAGCCGGGAGTCACTACAAGCCCCCATGAAAGGTTTAAGGGTGGAAGCCCCCTTCAAAATATGCAGATCTTCAATGTAAAAAAACCCCGATTTTACGCAAATTACTATCTGAGAATGAATATAAACATGAACATGACAAATTACTACTGATTTGTGCATAACATTTGGACAAGGTCTCCCATCTTTTGGAAACGCAGATGCTGCTCGTGTGTCAGACTTGTTTGAGATGACAAAAATCTTTTGGACAAGTTCAAAAATGTGAGAAACACCCCAATGATAACCTTCAACGGCACAATTCATTATTCCAACAGACGATCAGTATGACTCAGCCACCAAGGTATTAGAAATGTAAAACTAATACCTTGGTCCTGTTGACCTATTCTTATAGCAACTCTTGACAAAGGAATTTTATGTCATATATACTGAGGCATACAAAAGAATTTTCTAGGGAAGGTATTAGAAATCTGAAACTAATACCTTGCTCATAGCAATATCGTGGCTCCATTGCTCAAAAGAAAATCTGTCAGTAAGGATTAGGAGAAACAAAAACCATCACACAGATATATTGGGTGTCTATGGTGTGGATGTTTCCTTGTACATCACAGTTGTTTTTCCTTTGACATGATGCAATTCTATTTAGATTTCTTTTTTTAGTTTTATTTACTTATTTCATAAGCAAGGTTGCTAAATCTAAGAAAATAGTGTTAAACTAATGCCTTTAATGCCACCCCCAGCGGCCACTGGTTGATGGCATACACAGTTGACACCATGGTATACAAAAGTGTTGTTAGGTATAAACTAGCAAATCTACGAACTGGGAAGCAACTGCCGAGAGTGTAATAAAGTTGAAGGAAATCCTCATCCTGCAAACATTAATCTTTGGCCCATAGTACTCATTGGAAGAGTTCAATATGTTCACTTGTATGTATGGTTTCACTCCATCACAAGTTGTCCTGAACATCCATCTGGAAGTGCTGAAGCAAAAAAGGCAGTACAAACAATCAAACAGCTGTTAAAGTCAGCGAAGGATCCTTACTTGGCACTTCTGTCGTACAGGATTACACTTCTTACAAAACAGATACAGTCAAGCCAAAGTTGTGCAGGGATGAAAGGTGTGAACAACACTTCCTTTTCCATCTGCCGATCTTATTCCAAAAACTCTAGACTTGGAACACGTCCAACAGTATGAGCAGCTAGCGAAAGAGAAGCTAAAGCGAAATCTCAATCTAACACATGCTGCTCAGTCGTCAGCTAAAGGAAGGGGATGAAGTGTGGATAGAAGACAAAAGAGAAAGTGCTACCATTGTAACACAGAATATGCCAAGATTGTTTGTCCTTCAGGGCAAGAACAGTTCAAACTTGTAGTGTCTTATCAGCACTCAGCTAGAAAAGCTGATGAAAATCATGATCGTCAGTTGAAGTCAGTTTGTTAATAGCTAAGACCAACGTATACTTAACAACAACCAAAACACTACACCTTAAGTACTCTTTAAGTTTCCTTTGTTATCATTACGTCTCCCTTTGGGATATTGAACATTGTTTAGGTATTAACTCCCTCCTTGTGCAAACAAAAAATGCTGAATTTATGTCCACAGACCTCATCATGCAAACAATACTCTGTAGCATTAAAACCGTTTGGATTATCGAATATCAAATGGATAAAGTAGAGTTAACAATATTAGCCAGGGGAAAAAGTACTGTCCCGCTCTTGTTCCACATACAAATTGGATTGATTCACCATTATCTTTCTTCCTTCTCAAAGCTACTGGGATGTAAATTCACTTTAGCCAAAATAGGGATGCGAATGAAAAAAACTCATGCTTGCTATTATGACAATGTAACTAACTCATACTTTATATTAACCTGATCATAACATACTCAAGCTAGATTAAGGATTACCAATTGTGTTTTCCAGCATTATGTCCTGCCTCTTGATTAGAATAACATTGTACAGTTTATTGCCTTGCTATTGTCGCATACACCTTCATTGATGAATTTGTTTTATGTAGAAGTATGTACAAGGTATATCCGTAGCAGCAAAATATAGCCATTCCTAGCTGCCCCTATGTAGGCCTTTAATTATTGTTCGGGGGTGGCTGGGAGGCAAAATAAGTTGCTAGTATGAGGAAAAATTCTCTGCACCATACCATAGATGTTGGTGGTTACACTTATTTTGGCAAAACCAATCAACTTTCTTTATCTTTGAATTCTATTATTTTGTAAGTTTTTTATCACAGTTCTCTGTGCAGCATGTGAAAATGTAAACAATGTTGCCCCTTAAATTGTACATGTCTCTCCTAAGAACTATCCTTGAACGACTTTTATAACATGAGGTACCAACAAATAAGGCACTAATTGGTCATTGTGTAGGCACTACAATTGTTCGCGAGGTAACTATTTTAAAAGAATAGTTTTTCTGCTCTATGTAGCAATGTTTTGAAATTTGTGAATTGTGAAGTTTTTTTAGACAGTATTTTAATTTGCAAGGTTTTAGAGTATTAGATTTTATGAAAATGGTAAATCAGGGGTCGTGCCAAGAAATCTAAAGAAGGGGGGCTTGAGTTGACAGCATTGTTTGACTGAAAAATAGCTTTTGCAAAGCACACTCAAGTCCATCACAATTAAACTATGATTTTATGATCTCTGTTGCAAGTAAGACTGTAATTCATTGCTGCCAGCATTACTCAACAATAAGGTAATATCAATGTTTGCTAATGGCAATTTAAAAATGAACAGAAACCTTCCCGGTGCAAAAATGTGGAGGCTGAAGCCCATCTGGTCCCCTTTGGAGCCACCCATGTAAATGCAAGTCACCAGCTTGATTTTCAATAAAGCATTCAATTGATAGTTGATTTGGTTCTTTCACTCATATTTTAAGCTCTGGTAGCCACACTACTACGTTTATGGAATTAATAGCCTAAAGTTGTCATCAGCATATTTTACAACAGGCATTGCATCACAAACAAAGGCAAATATGATGCAACTTTCTATTTTTCCCTGCATTTACTATTAAAACTTGCTGAGTAATAGCATGGTGTGGATGGAGGACAGCTATCATCTCTAAGTGTGATGAATGTGAAGCCCTGTTACACGATTAGACAAAAAAAATATTGAGATGCCAATTAATTTTTATGATATCTCAGCAATAAAGATTGAAAAAAGTCTCTTATTGTAGAGGATGTATACTTTAGATTTAAAATTTCTGAATAGATTACAGTTACTTAAGGACCAAAAGTGCTAATAATGCATTAGAGTAATTAACAGTGCCCTCCGTTCCTGTTATTGTTTTTAGAAAAAGACAGCAAACTTGTTGTGTTGGTTTTTAGCACTTTCAACACTTTTTATATGCACTACTATAGAAGAAGAAGTAACAGGATATTCTAGATGTGTATTGGTTTAAAGTCACCTAGGTATCAGCCACTTTATAGCAGTTGGTTAGGACACGTATATTGTTACAATGTTGTGGTAAATTGTTGCAATTGCAACAACCATAGCCAGGAGTGGCTGGGAGGCAGAAAAGTAAGCATTAGCCATCTCAAATTGTTAATTTTCAGCATTTTTTAAGCCTCAGTATTTTTATTATTTTAAAAAGTGTGCAGTAATGCTTGAAATTCAAACCATCTGGTTATTGTGGATGAAGGTCACAGCATGGGCACAGCAAACGTATCACACGTTTTGCATAATAGCTTTATGACTTTCAGCTTTTACTTACAAACCCCATGGCATTAGCCCTCAAATACCTTCACATGCTGTGACCACAATATATGTTCGCCATAAAAGCATGCTGTTTGTTGTCAATATACATCATGTAATAAAAATATTCAGTTACCAACTTACTGTTGACAAATGTCCCATGACAAAGCAGGGCCAACAAAAATTGGTATTTTCTCAGCATCACCACACACCCACAAAAACGTCTCATAATTAGTTTTCAAACATTTATTCTTTACCATAACTTTTGGGCAAAGTCTCCCATCTTTCTTGAAATGAAGATGCTGTTCCTGTGTTAGACTTTGGGATGACAACAAGTTTGAAAATGCAAGAAACCCCCAAGCACGATTCATTATTCCATCAGAAGGTCAATATGTTTCAGCTGCCAAGGTATTAGAAATGAAAAACTAATGCCTTGGCCGTGTTGACCTGTTCTTATAGTGACACTTGATGAAAGAATGTTACATCATGCTTCTTGACAATACCAACGAATTTTGTAGACAAGGTATTAAAAATTTTAAACTAATACCTTGCTGATAAAAATGCCACAGCTCCTTTTCTTTAAAGAAAATCTGACAGTATGGATTAGTAAAGACTAGGAGAAACAAAAGGAAAGCTGTTTTTTGACATTCAATAGTAAATAATGGGTGTGTAAGCTGTGTGGTGCTTCCTTGCCTATCACAGTTTGTTCTAAAGGAGAAGCTATGATCTCTGAAAAAATGGTATTAGACTAATACATTTAATACCGCCCCCAGCCACCACTTACCATAGCCAATAGAGGACAGTTGTTGGAAAATTTCAGTTCTGTGCCCTTGTTCTCTGTTCAAATCTTGAACTACAAATTATCTTGAGTCATGACAGTGCACTTGTTGGATCCCTTCTTACAAGTTGTATGTACACTTTTTACATGCACCACAATAGAAGAAGTACCAGAATATTGTAGATGTGTATTGGTTTAAAGTCACCTAATGAAGGTTGTCAGCCACTTTATAGCAGCTGATTAAGACATAAATGTTGTAACAATGTTGTGGTAATTTGTTTCAATTACCACAACAATAGCCAATAAAAAACACTGGTTGGGAAATTTTTGCTCAGTGACATGGTTCTCTCTTTGAAAGTTGTAGAGCTGTAAAATTGCCCTACATTAATAAGCCACGACAGTACATACTTCTCGGATTCCTTTCTACACTCTGCTGTAGTCTATTTGTGAGACATGTCTCTATCTGAAGCATAGCAACAAACCCTAGTTATACTCCTACATGGCGATTTACATTATATATATACTTATAGGAAACCAGGAAGTCGGTAAAAAATTTCTTTATTTTGGTGCTTATGTTTTATTGGTGGTACAAACTTTAAAATTTCTTTTAATGTGACAGCTGCCTTCACAATAAATAGGTGAAATACTAAGAAAGCCACCCAAATAAGTGAAATTATTGATGTTTTCCAGTTTTTCTCTGCCTGCCCTGCCACAACTGATTTTTCTTTAGGCATCCTTTTCCTTTCTTTTTGTGTTACTTATATGAAGTCTAACTTTTGATGCCATCAATTGGATAGTGTCAGTTTCTGAAGTGATTTTACAATTTAGCCAGCAAAGAAATTTCATCTAAGAAATCTAATTCGCCTTGAAAATTTGCGACATTGGCTGAAATCATACTTAAAAGCTTTTTTGGTCTGACACTCTTCAGAGTATGAAACATCAGAAAGGAAAGTATATGTATATGGCAACCTATTTATACGAAAGATGTAACAAAACTGGCCAATCCTAGACAAGAAAGGAAACAAAGAAGGAGAAAATGAAGAAACAAAACATTATTGGAAGAGTCCAAGTGAAA
>JANTCA010080330.1:0-14624 GCA_024741275.1 Chironex yamaguchii
CATACTCTGAGGAGTGTCAGACGAAAAAAGCTTTTAAGTATGATTTTAGCGCAATATCGCAAATTTTCAAGGCGATTAACAGAAAAAAGTGCGCGGTCTTAAAAACATTTCGAGTCTCTTCTTTCTTTTATTCTCCCCACTCTGGAGAAATTTACATCGCCTCTATGATTTCGAATTGGTTTGTTTCCCCTCTACTGAAAACCATTAGAACATTAAACCCATTCCTTAAATAGCTGAATGCACTTTATTTGATAACAGAAAATCAAGAGTGAATAAAGGATATTCATTCATGGTACCTTGTTCTGGTTTTATCGACTGCCATTTCAGTTGCTGTGTGATTACTAGATGATTCCGTGCTTCGACCGAGGGGTTCTTCATCTTCATTGATGTCTTTCAGAACATCAGAGTCATCATTCATCATCATCTTGAGAAAATATGACAAGGGCATGTAATCAACTTAAACAATAGAGACATTATATCAATTAAGGAACTGAATACCAAAATATACTTAAAATAAGATTGCACGTCAAAATATCTTTATCGATCCCACTGGGCGATGAAAGTGAAAAGAGCAGGTGTCTGAAATGATATTTAGATAAGAACGAATGAAGGTATTTGACACAAGCCACATCCAAAGATCATCACGAATAAACTAACAACTATCCTTCTGTCAAATTTCTTGGGCGAAATATGTTGATATTTCGCGAATTTCAAAACATTAATGGGATTAGCTTTTGTTGGGTCAGTTTACTACCATTTGCTCTCAACTCATGACAAAGAAAAAAGAGTGTTTTTACAAACAGCACGCATGCGTCGCCTTATGGTGTTATGATTTCAAGGTATAAACATGTGATAAGTAACCACTGATTATGTATAGTTAACATAGTAAATAATTTGTATTGTAAAATTCGAGATGTTCGTGATTGCGAAAAAGTTCTAAATCGTATTTCCCAGCATGTGGTCTGTATTTTCACTGCTATTTTAGCTAAACAAATTGTCGTTCTACTGTCCCAAAGTCAAAAAAATAGTTGAAGTTTCAGAAGAAAAAGGGCGGTGTATTGTGAGACTGAAAATGGTCTACAATAATCGACTCTGAGGTTTGGGTCAAATCCTTCCGACTGCACACTTTACCTGCCGGGTTAAATTGCTAATAAGAAATAGTGGAATGCTTCGCATCTATTTATGGCAGGAAGTTACATCCAGGGGAGCAACTAGCTTAAATTTTGAGGGTTGCTGAAGTCTCTGGTAGTCTTGATCACTTATTACTGCATATGTGTTAAATTAGTCATCCTGCCCATTTTATAGATTCAAATCAAATTATGCCAAAAGGTGGTCGTTATCCATGATATTCATGTAGCCATTTGCATGTAAATCTCTTTCTGTTAGTTGTACATTGGCTTGTGTGAGCTGAGGAGGCTTTCAGAACAACCACAACACCTTTTTGACAAGAGCCCTGATTGAAATTTTGAATTACGCTTGACAATAAGGGGTGCTCGCGCTAAAAGCAAAAGCTGTCAAAATTGAAAGCCAATTGGCTACTTTCCATTCTTGCGTGCTCAAGTCTCGTCACTGATTGGTTAAAGTCGGTTATCAAGTGATTAAAACTCGCACCGGGGGCGCGCTTGAAGGCTTGCAATTTCTATCAATATATACTACTGATCTGTGGATTAACAAGATGTCAAGGACCAAAAGTGGCCAGGGGGATTCACTGCGGAAAGACCACCAGAAGTCAATGTCCAGGAATAGAGGTGAAGCAACATAAAAAATTCGTTCATCATTGAATTTTAGGCGGACATAGTGAAATCAAGATGGTGATCTGAAATCAAACAACTTATGTTAATCTAAAATTTGAGGGGTGCTCCGGCATCCCTAGATCCACCACTGACATCGAGATTCCCTTTCCAAAGGAGACGTAATTTCGTAAAGCAAGAGCGGCAAAGATGACACTGAATGCAATTATAACGTGTTTTGGGGAGAGTGACTTCGAATGTCAGAGACACAAACTTGATACAAATTCTCATTGACAGTTTGCTGACCAGGACTCTTGGGTGTATGCCTTTATTAATGAGTGATATAAATTCTGTTAAATGACGAAATTAAAGCTAAATTTTGCTCAGGATTCATAAATACCTTAACGACTTTACTCTGAAAGTCTGCATCATTGTGGATCGAGAGTATCTTGTTGAGTTGTTGTTTCGTATATTTCTTTTTGTTCTTCTTGGTTCTGTGAAAACAGGAGAAGTATGTAAATTCTTAGTGAATCAAATTGACTACAACTATAATTGATCGGCACCGAAGCGTGTCGAAATAGAAAGCGACAAAATCTCATTTTTTTACCAAATCCATTTGGGCTTTCTCCTCTCTTATTTGTAGCAACTTTGAATGCAGAAGGAAGCTACTCTAAACCAAGCAGGCATGGTTTGCATTACGATACGGAAGTGCCAAAGATCCTAGTTGTGTAACTTGTGAATTTTCCATTGCCAATAGCAAAGCAAACTACAAACCAATTGCTGTATCCTTTTCTAACTCTTTCATTGTTCTGTATTAGAGTGAGTTCTTTGGGGAGTTTTTTTCTTAAACAGTCAACTTGTTATCGAGCATAGCTAGTCCCAGTGTCAATGTTATAGAATAGGACGTGAGCTTTTAGGCGTCTTTTACTAATTGTCATTTTCTTGTTTTGACGAGAATATGAATTTGCAACCTCTAGCCTAAAGACCGTCAACCTATTCACTAGACCATGTCAAGTCTGATTATCAAAGGGATGTACAAAATATCCAACTGAGAAGATGCTGCAAATACACTTGAAACACATGGAAATTTAGACACAGCAAATGTGTAGAAACAAATGAGAGATTATTCAGTTCATGGATGATACGGTTGGGAATGTGATAACGATGCAAGATCTTAATTTTGCCAACTTTGAAAAAAATAATTATGGTCTTAAATCTTCTTTACAAATGGTACACATAGTTTGCGGCTAGAATACATAACACGTGCATATGTCAATTAATCATAATACAAGTGCTTTTCAGTCTATTTATCAAATAATGATTTATGACATCTTTCTGTTGAAATGTTCAAATGTTGGGTACACACTGCATAATATTAATAAAAATAATTGCAATATTACGCTATAGATGGATAACAAATCAATAAATATCATATACCTTGACTTCTTCCCTTCATGTAAATGCGTTTGGAATTTGCTGATGGTCTGGATTAGATGCAAAGGAAAAATCAGCAATGAACAAATATGATCGTACTAGAACCATTTGTATTAAACTTGCGTCTAAGGTATATTTGAATGTAAATAAAAACGTATTTAACCTTATTCTCAATATTATCCATCTTGATTTTGGTTTCCTGGGACATAAGAGGACCATAAATTCCTCACAAAGTAAATTCTTTAAATAAACTTTACTTTTATCTTAAATATTGTATTGTTACTTCTTATGCAAAGTAGTAAAATATTATGTAATACAATGTGTGGATCAGTACTGACTTAGTGTAAAACAAAGGCTACTGATTATGAGCAATCAAGTATAGAATGTAGATTTGCTAATTTCAAGAGCATTCTCATTCTTAAAGCGATCTTCAATTTCGAAAAGCATCGACTTTTTCAATGTTATTGACTTATTAAAGCAAGAAAATATTTAACTTGTCAAGTAAATGTCTCAAAGTTTGTATCAAACATGGCATTAACAACTGTAAACATTATGACTCTAAGGCGTATGAAAGTACAGCAGGACTGCAACAACTCTCAGTATCAGAGCTGAGAAACACAAGTAAAATACAAGCACGAATATAAGCACATAAGTTATCACAACAAACAAACAAACAAACACATTCAGTTTTTTGAGTAATGATTTCGGAGATACGATAAGTTGAAGAATAACTTCTATGTCAGCATTTGAAATAAATCAATTTATCAATATTCGGTTGCGCAATTATCCTTATCTTTTGTCGTTATCATCATCAGGATCATTTCCTGTCTTTTCACCGTTGCCACTATCATCGTCATCTTTCTCATCGCCTTTACACTAATCATCAGCACCATTATAATTATCATCGTCTTTCTACTCATCGTCGTCATTGCAATCATCTTTGCCATAGTCGCCATGAACACTATAAACATCTTTAAGCTATCAGTTTAGAGAGGACTATACTGCAGAAATTATATACAAAGTCATTATCAATTTTTCTTTCGACGATCAAGGCATGGATGCAAGTCGAAAAATGACACTGAGAGAGTTTCCTAGAGATGCCAGATGTTTAATATTTAGAGAGGTATTGCCATTGAAGCCAGAGAAAAGGCAAATGCTATTAATTTTAAATCACTTCATTAACCCAACCAGCTATCTTTGGTCTCACTTATCTGTGACGACAAAAATAGAAATAAAAAGTATCTATCTAAACATTGTGTGTGAAAGTCTAAAGGACTAGCCACTTTGTGTATAGTACAGGAATAAAATATGTTGTATACTCATGTTTAATGGAGAAGATTACAAGTAACGTTTTCGCATAAAAGAAGAAATTGATTGAAAACTTACCTTGTTATGTGCATGTTCTGTAAGTCCTTTTCCTGAAGAATTTTTCTTTGCTAAACCTTGGATGCCATATTTCGAGCAGGAAAGAAGGCTTAGGATTGCAAGAAGGTGCCAGATTTTCACCTTCTGGGACTGAGTGGTAACCATGTCAAAAGCTTTCCAAATTTTGGAGAGAGGGATCATTTCTAGGACACAAAATGTTCAGCCACCATTCAGTAAATCCTATGGTTAGCTAAGTAATGATTTACAGAGCGTATCGCTGTTGTTACCTTAGCGGGTGGTTTGCCGGGAGGGCAATGGGCATCGATGAAGGCTGCTGTCAAACATCTTCAATGTCAACTGACATCTCTATTTTCACTTATGCCAGTAGTACAGAAAAGCTGTTACTTCATCACGTTTGTAACTGAGATAATACTAAGAGAGTACACTTTCTGTTACACTTGATGCTTTATCCAAAGATGCTGGGGACATTATTGTCTGGTTGATAATCCGGTTAATTTACAAATAAAGCATTTGATAATTGAATCTAAGCCAATATGATCGGAGGCCAACTATGAAAGAGGAAAACGCGAATCGATGTACACATACTATTAAATTGATCACAAATGCTCAGAAACAGTACTTAACAGGACTGGGATCTTAACTCATCGCTGATACCCTACAAGTAGTTTACAAACTTAAACTGTAAACTGTCCTTGAAATCTGCAGAATTGTTATCTAGGAATCGTTTTCATTAAAATAACCAAACAGTTTACAATTCAGTAAAGTAAACTTCGTTATATTTACTCACAGTTCTAATTTCTATTGCTGCTATAGCAACATATATTGATTTAATAGATTTCCACAAGGCTAAGAGCTTTATCGGTATTTTAGTAGCGCTTCTAAAGTGCTCGTGGAGGTTATTTGATTTGACAAACTGTCATTCAACAGGCTATGAGATTATAGATTAGGATAGACAATAGCAAGTTAATATAAATGCTATGAAATATTTTAGAATAAGTATTTTAGTGAATTTCACAGCTGTAAAATAAATAATGAAATCATTCGTTTAACGGCCTATGAACTGTTGTGCATCCAATATCCAAGCAGCAACCGTTCCATACCAAGCACAAGTAGGTTTACGATATTGGAGATACTCTACTCCATATCGTATTCAGTTACCCTTTTCCTCGGTATGCTCTTCAACGACCTCTTAACATGGTATACAAGAAACAAAAAAGATACAGACTACCAGCACGAGGTAATAGGGAAATATTTGCTTTTACGTTCCATAAACTATTGATAAACTGATCTCCGGTAGTTGTAGGAGACACGTGGGAAGGTAGGAAGAAAAAAGAAGGAGTGAAGGGATAAGGAAACAGAGGGAAGTTAGGAGTGAGGAAGAAGCAAAAGACGTTGGGGAGCACGGGAAGAATAGAGAAGGACTGACAAGAAAGGAGAAGGAGTAAGTGGTGTGGAAAGAAGAGAATAGATGGGAGCGAGGCAAAAAGGAAGAAGTGGATGGAGAGAAGACAAGAGAAAAAGGAAGGAGAAAAGGATGCAGAAGGACGAGCCTTCAACGGAACAGACATATGGAAAAGAGATGTTCAGTATTGAAATTCCTAAAGCCAAGAAAAAACCTGGATAAAGATATCTAAAAACATTCCTCTCCGTTTGTTGTAATTTATCGCGTGATATTCTGACAGTTACACCTTAACAGTAAGAAGACATATAGATTGAAATCCTCTTGCAATCAAACTGGCAGTACCAAGAACAAAATATCAAAATGTAGTTTTTTCATGTTTATCGGCGTTATAGTATTTTAATGGGTGAGTGCATATATATTAGTGCGGACATATATCACAATTGCAGACTTGGATCGATACTTGATACATGTCTCCCCATCCCAGCGCTTTCTCCCTCTCTTACACGTGTTCATATGAACAAGGGAATTCAGTGGCATGTTAAGTAAAGCACTTGTTGTCCGCACTAGCACAAACAAGGACGTCAAACATTCCATGATGCATCTGCATTGGTACGAGAACTGAAGCAATGAAGCACGTTAGAAATCACTTCTGTTTAATACAGACTGTCGAGTGACTTACGTTCATTAATAAAACTTGCGATTATAGATACTTCCAAATGTAGCAAAACATTGACCAGTTGGATGATGCTTTATGATATGAGATGCAAGTAAAAATTAAACGTTAAATACGAGTTTAAACTTGAATAAAATGTACTAAAGGTGAACGAAAAATCAAGATAACTGTCACCTTTTACTTTCGCCTCCGGACATCTCTATGTCTAGCTAAGAGAATAACATAAATGACAACCTTCTATCAGCAAGGCAGGCACTGTCTTATTGATGGTTTTGAAGTAAAACTGCATCTCCATCACAGGGTAGAATATAATATACTAGCCTTCAAAACGGTGCTTTAATCATGGGATATACAGTATTGAAGAATTATTCCGTTGTTAAGGAAAAATCTTCTATCACTTTAGTATAATCCAGGACTTCAGTACCTATTTCAAGCAAACGTAAACATTCTATCAACCATTTCAAATAAAACAGTTGAGTGAATAAAGGTGAGGGTGATGACCTCCGTAAATCTATTACCTGCCCTAACAATGGAGCTGAAACGAACATAACAGTGTGGGGTCTTGGGGACAGTTATGCCCATGAACAAGGAAGCGAGATACAGTGTCAAAACTCCAAACAAATGATATCACATAAGATGTTGAAGACTCATATCCATATTATGTCGCAATGATGGTGGTTAACTGGACAAAAATATCATGGAAACGATTACCTACATCACAAACAATAAATCAAACTCCTGCAACACAGTCAGATAGCAAATCCAGCAACATTGTTACTGATACGCATGTTGAAATTAAAGAGAGCCAAAGGCGCTAATGCACTAGACGAAAATGAAGCAGAGACGCTTTAAAAGGAGGCTGAGTGATTGTCATCAAAACAAATTAAGGAAAATCTCACTTTCTTTGTAAAATACATCGAAATCATTTGAAGTTGTTACATTCTGTGCTATGTCTATGGGAGAATGCTCTTGTGTTCACTCAAGTAAAATTTTCCATCCATTTTGTTGTGAAATCTGGCAAGATAGTAGGTAAAAGGCACCTAATCCGTGATAACTATTAGCATTTGCAGGAAAACACTCTAGAATAGAAATATTTTCATCTTTGACAATGACATTTTTTCTCCACAAACATGGTACTGGTGAAGACCAATAATTCATTGCATCTTTTGTATATTGTATGTTCAACTGTTAGGATAGCTCCTTAGAAGGTCTACATAAATGGCTGCCATAACAACATGGTTAACTTCCTTTAAAAAGTAAAATAAGAAACAAATTGAATTCTGTAATTAGATTTGCAAAAAGATGTAGTTGTCCATCAGTTCCAACCTTAAGAAAAACTACTATTGCTCGGAATTTGGTTTATCATTTCAGAGCATTTTTCATTCAAAAGGAGAGTCGTTTTTTTTCGTGCTTCATTCATGTTCAGCATAATCGCTTACAATTCCCACTTGAGATTGACAAGTGTTTCAATGTATTTAATGCAATCCAATAAATGAGCAAAATTCAACTGGCAGAGATTCTCTGGTGGATGTAAGAAATTCACGGTTAGGTAGATTTGAAACCTTCATGACATTTTCATGACAGATGCCCGTTTTAGCTGTCTGAGGTTATAAAATGTATAACAACTCAGAAAGATAGTAAGGAATTACGCACAAGTATATTTTTAACAGTTTTACAACGTAAATTGTACAGTTAAAAATGTAAAATGTGAAAATAAGCTGACGATCAAAAGGAATTTATTGAACAAATGTCGATTATGCATTTTGACTTTTTTGTTAGTAAAACTAGACTAAAACAAAAAAATGTCCTGCTAAGAATGAGTGAGCCCAACAATTCATTGTTTCTAATGTCTGTTTGGACTTGTATACTTTTACTTTCATCTAGAAAAAAGGAATAAGCAAATTCGATAGAGGAGCTGTCGCTAGTCTAGAAATAATTGCAAAAAATTGTATGAAACGGGGAAGAAACAAATTCAGAATGAGGGGCCATGTTTTCGACACTCAGGACAAACTATTTAAGAAAGCGCTCAAGCAGAATATTGTCCTTGTTATCTATTGACTCCGAGTATTATTTCATGTTGAGAATAAGTGCTTCGCATTTCGTCAAATAGGATTCATCAGAGCAGAGACCGAAAAATACAGCAAACATCTTTGAGCTATTATTCGTGACTGCAAATATGTGTCAGTAAATGAACTGTTGTGAACCAAATTTTGAGGAGTCATATTACACTTCGGCAAGTAAACAGGACACTAGTTTTTATATTTGTTTGTAAGAGTAGCTCATCCTCGGGTGAATATCTCAGTTAAGACAAGTTACTCTTAGACACTCTCAAAAACATTTTTAAGAATTTTTCATAGCTAATCTCTAACACTTTTGGAAGTTGAAATTGCAAAGATGCTGAACTTAGAAGGGACAAACATTTAAACATTTCATGATACTAAGTTGTTTTTTGTCTTATAAAGGTAAAGCCGTAAGAAGAGCACGGAAGGGTGACATCAAGTGCAAATCCAACATCTATGTGAGAATTACTTTCACCGCTGTAGCAGCCACATGTACCTAACATGTTTAAAGAGTGTAGGAATAGTACATTAGATCATGTTAAAGGTAGAAACAAACGAGGCCAATCTCAAGTTTTGTCTTTGAAAGTTAGAATGTTTGCGTAAATTATTCGTGTGAGAAAAATAATTGCGAAAAGCCCATGACACAGTAATACATGAAATATTGCTTTTCTTTTGCTTAGACCATCTCGGAGGAAAACTTGTTGCCCTTTTAAATAACCAAAATATAATTTGTAAATCAAGTTCTGTTTAGAAATGAGTGTAAGTTGGAACTGTCGATGAAATCTCTTCAAGAATAATTTTTCATCTGTGTGTTGGAATTCTAGAGGACATCTGTGCTTCTGTATCATGTCTCAACCTTATGTCTGTGAAAAAAGTTTACATTGATAGATTATACTTATTATTTTTATCTTCCGTAGTCAACTGTGGTCTCAAATCCGGCCATTAAAGCACCATTCTTTGTTTATTTATCTACAAGAATTAGACTGTTATTTCAATTAATGTCGTAATGTCTGGCATCTCTCTTTTTTGACTTTGGTTTTCCGTGTGTTTGGACAAAGTGTCATGATAACAATGCTCCCTGTTTATCTTCATAGTAGATATGCAACGCTAAGACATGTTGAATAAACAGAATGCAAACAAGTTGGACTTTAATGTATTTTTTTATTAGAAGGTTGCAAAAATGCGATTACTCTACATAGCACCTTGATACCACATGCTGTAGCCTGATTCACTGACTCCATTGAATTTACACACGGTAGACTTTCTTCGCATTTCTTGAGAATGAATGTTCTACTCAAATGCATACTCAACTTGTTCAAGTCTTTATCAGATTGAGCAGAGATGCGTCTTATGTATCATTTTGGTACCTGTTCTGTTAGTAGTCGACGCAGTCACGCTTAGCCACCTATGATCTATCGACCGTAGTCTTTCGATCATTTGACCCTCCAAAGCAGAGTTGGCTTTTAATATCCAAAACCTTCAAATCTGGAGCCAATATGGCCAATATAATGTGAAATTGTAAGTATTAATGCTTTTGTTATCCTTTACATGTTCAGTAAATCCTATTTGCACCAATCTCTCTACGAACGCTTAATGGAGTGCCTCTCAATACCAAAAATCAGAAGTTATACGCATCCATGAGTCCTCGCTCAAAAGTGGCGATTGCCTCTGAACATAAATCAATCCATGAAGGACCATTACCTCATATAGTAAAAACGTTGAATGACCTAAAGAACAGCGATAAGTCCTGTGAGACGCTGGACTGGAGTCTTCTATCCTTTCTCATGGAAACTATATTTGGATTTACGATTATGCAAAATCGATTTTAGAAATAGAGGAATGTAGTCTAAGACTCCTTTACTTCGTGATTGTAGTTGTAGTATTTCATTCAAGGAGACATAAACGGCGTGTTCTGAAACTATCCTATGGAAACTCATGGCATTCCAACGGAATTGTTTTTTTGCGATCAGCCACAGCGTAGCTCCTTTCAAACCAGTTCAACAACTAATGTTCGTCAACATCAACAAGCAGCCGCTCGTATTCAAAGGAGGGACACCGCAAATTTGCAACTACAACTAGATCCTGATCCTTTGCCAGAATGTTTTGGTTCCTTGTTATGCAACACAGGGCAGTCACCCATTTTAGGATCCCCAGATCTCAATCTGTTGCGTCTTGGATCTCCAGAGTTAGAGCGACTGATTATGTCACAACCATGTGTTAACTCAAATAGCAGCACTGTTAAAGATAACTCTGTCTCAACACACCAAAACACTATTGCAAGTAACAATGGATGCTCTCTTAGCCGACCAATTAAAGTAGTTTCTCCTATAATTTCTGCACAAGACCTTCAGTTTATAACAGAAACCAATAATGCTCTTGAATCCCTTGTCAATCCACAGCGTACGTCCCAGCAAAGCACAGATTCCCGTAATACATCATTAACGAGTGAACTGGAAAGTTTTCAGTCTTCTTTTATAGAACCATTGCAGCAAGTCCCTGACAGTCAAGAAGACCTTATCCCACCTCTTGTCCTTGGAAACATTCAATCATCCTTTTCTAGTCGCGGCAGTCACCAGTATGGTTTCAAGTTTGAAGACATTTCATCTAATTCTAATGGTTCATCTGAGCCCTCGTTTGGAAATTTTGCAAAACCAGGGCAAGGATTCGACGATTACAAACACGTATTTGACTCTCATCATAGTTCTGGGCAGTTTAACGACAAAGCAGAGCTAGAAGAGGAGAAAGATCAAAGTTTTATGCCATCCACTCAGATGAATATAGGCATCTTGCCTATGCCACCTATCGATTTAGAAGTTCAGGAGATAGTTAAACGAGAAAGAAAGAAGCTTAAAAATCGTGTAGCTGCTTCGAAATGTCGTAAGAAGAAATTAGAGCGTGAAGCACAGTTGGAAATCCGCGTTCAGCATCTGAAAGAAAAGAACATTGAGCTCAGTGCAGTTGCTACTGCACTAAGACAACAATCGTTAGAGTTAAAACAACGGATACTAGAACACATCAATGCTGGGTGTCACATGCGAATTGCACCGTACTGACAATCAGGCGAGTAGAAAACGTCTATTTCAGAGAACCAGGTAAGCAATACGTAATTAATATATATTACGACAATATAAAGTTTTAGGCTCTTTTTTAACACCTGAAACTGCTTTAGGAAAAGTAGTTGCGTTATTTGGTTTCGTCAACTAATTTTAGAGAAAGATATAGCGAACTTGAAATACTAGTGTTTAGCAAGATCAAAAGATCAATACACTAATCATTGTCCCAGATATACCAAACACCTGTGGGCTTTATCTGATATAAACAACGCAAACGTTGTTGCATTTTAATTGCTTTTCAAGCAAACTCTTATCAATTTGAAGCACGAGCTATGATGTGATGACGATGTGTTAAGATGTACTAGGATATTCTAGGGGGATGTTGACAAATAATAATGTCAGTCTTAAAACAGATTTCCTACTTTCTACTTACTCTCGTGGTGAAAGGTTTAGAATCACTGTTTGCATATACGTAAATTTTAAGTTTATAGCTAAATCAACAGTGTACTGTTAGAGGTGTAAATTCACATAAGTTATAAAATGCCTAACAAAGTAAAACCGAAATTTCCCTGAAAACCTTCTAACCTCAAACACGGTTACATTATGTGAAAAGGACAATAATGCCTGGACGACAAAAGTTTTGTCAACCAGCTTCCGCCTGAGAGTTTGGCATGTATGTGGAAAAAGATTGTTTGCATCTACTATATCTCCATGACAAAGTGTTGGTTGGTGGAGTGTCGATAAATCTTTTGTCACCAACAAGGAAAGGGAAGGATATGTACTTAATTATATAATATATATGGTTCGCTGGTAACAACTGAAAAATAGTCCAGTAGCACTGACCTTGCTTTTCAAAGCAAGAGACAGGTCTTCCTTTCCCGCGCAGGTTCATTAAGCCTTGCATTGATAAATGAATTACTATCGTTGTTCGAAGAAGAGACCAGAAAGTTAATCAAGGAATAGCAGCAGACCCCAAAATCTACTTTCTTGTCTTTTTTTAAATTTCAATAAAGCTTGTAGCAGCTGCCGAAAGAGAAGCATTCTTGCTATCGACCACCTATTGTTTGTTCTTCTGTTTGAAATGTATTTATGAGCGTCTATTAGTATTTAATTCGTCTTTATTAAAGGGCTTTGTAGCAGTTAACAATGTAAGGTGTTTAAAGTGCAATTGTGTGTATTACGACCAATACTTTGCTCTTGTTGTAGCGCGCTCAGTGCATATATGATGCAGAGCAATATATAGAAGGAATATGATTAAAGAAACATGGCCAGTTTTTGCCATGTGGAATTTTGCACAACGGTGAGCGATCGACAGAACAATGGATTTACATGCAAGATGTCGCAACGAATTAAAGAATTCGCCATCCTTCGTCACGCTTGTAATTACTATAAATTGATTAACCATATTCTTGTATTATACATGCATTACGCTGTCAGAAGTGTAAAATATTGTAAAAGTTGTATCACAGAAGCAATGTATAGCAAAGTATGAACTTGTACACAAATGGTATATATGACGGGGTAATGAAAATCAGCAGTCGATCCACCTTATCAAAAAAATCTTCCTATACTTTTGCAATCGTCTCTCGCATCTTCCTCCACTGCACAATTTTGATCAATAATCAAGTTTTCAACAGCAGCAGTAAATACTTGAGATTTACAGCAACCATCTTCCAAAGACTAGCAAAGATCGTAAGAGATTTTGTTCAAAAAACCCCACGTTTTTTGATTTTTCCGTCGAGAAAAATTTCGCTTCGTGCAAATAATATCCGCCTAGTGGAAAACAGGCTTAAGAAAATGTTTTCGATGAGTAATGTAATGAATGGTAAATTATTCCGTATTAAACAAGTTCCGATGTTTACTCATGTTTAACGTTTTACTCATCGTTACACTTATGTTTACTCAAAACAGTCCTTCCAAGCTCTTTACTCTCGACCACGTCTTCGTGTCACGATGAATAGAGGGTAATTAAAAATAAAATAATAAATAAACAATTTTTCTGTGGTAAATTTGCTTGAAAATTTGCGACATTGCGCTAAAAACAAACTTAAAACCTTTTTTCGTCTGACACTTCCGACGGCAACCTTTTCATACGAAACATGTATCTAAACCAGCCAATCATAAAAAAGAGAGAAAAAAAAAACCAAAGAGAAAACGAAGAAACAAAGCATTATTGGAAGAGTCCAAGTGAAAAAACTAAGTACGAGTGTTCTTTTTCTAATTTAGACAGACTCCAATACACTTAGACGAGAGGACGATCTAGGCTGCCATATACATATACTTTCCTTTCTGACGATTCATAATCTGAAGAGTGTCAGACGAAAAAAGCTTTCAAGTATGCTTTTAGCGCAATGTCGCAAATTTTCAATGCAATTTCAAAGTAACAAATACTCGAATGACAAGGATTAGTCCTAATTGTAATATCTCTGCAGTTATTTATTGCTTTCATTTTTCTCCTTCTTAGAATGACACTGCCTCGAATATCACGAATACAACTTGCAAATGAAAAAATTGGATAAAACTTAAAGGTCGTGGAGCCCCACACGTGTCAAGGAAACTATCAACGTTGGCGTCATGGAAGCTACATGTGCTGAGAAATGTTAACATTACTAATGAATACTAATGCTTTTGACTAGTTATGTTACTATCAGGAAGACTTACTGAAAATTGTTTAGTATTTCATTGATTGTCAGCTAGATAATAAATTGTTTCATCGGCAAAACACTCTCAATAACAAATTACTAGGATATAAGGAATACCATAATTCTACCTTGAATACCATGCATAATGACTGAGTATGATAGGGAACTAGGATTAAATAAGATTCCAAAGTTTCTATCTTTCTCTCCCTGTCTATTTATCTATCTATCTATCTATCTATCTATC
>JANTCA010080341.1:0-14623 GCA_024741275.1 Chironex yamaguchii
GGATACTCACTTACAGGAAGGCATACCCAAATCGATTACAATGTGTGCCAGAAATCTTAGTAACTAATGATCATGACAAAAAGAGAAAGTTTCCAACATAAAAGCTCAGGATCAGTCCAGTCCTTATCACGTCGACAAAACAGAAAATAGGAAGATCTGATTATAATAATAATAATAATAATAATAATAATAATAATAATGATGATGATGATGATGATGATGATGTTGATGATGTGATGATGTGATGATAGTTACACAGGGTAACCTATCATCATCATGTCAATGCTGTTATCTCAAGGGTCCTGTCTTGAAAGTGAATTATAAACCTTTTCCTTAAGTACAGGTATACATTGATGGTTTCTTTATGAGAAATTTTAATAAACTCAATCAGATAGTCACTGCTTCCGGTCTGTTTTTTGCTGTCATAATAAGCTGTTTAGTGATAGGAGGCCACATAGTTTTACGTTCTAGATAAAAAAGACAACAGGGTGGAAAAATTGGTATATCCTCATTTATCCGACTTTTTAGCATATCTGAACAGTTTATGTATTTCAGTTCTTGCTGTTCGGATAAACAAGGATGTACTGTAATCTGAAAATGTAAATGTAAATTGTCAAAAATATGATAATTTACTCCTTAATATAGAACAATCTTGCAATGGAAGGTATTTATGGTGAACTTTGGTGGTCTGATTCTTTTAGATGTCACGAGAAATCTCTCACTTTTGCTTTGATAGGAGCGTGCAGGGAGATATTGTGGTGCATTGCGTGTTCTTAATTCCTATTGGGTAGCACAAGACTCCACCTACAAATTCTTTGAAGTGATCATGATTGATCCTCAGCATAAAGCAATTCGACGAAACCCAAGAATAAACTGGATCTGTAATGCTGTCCACAAGCATCGTGAATTACGTGGATTGACATCTGCTGGACGTAAGAACCGCGGAATGAGAAAAGGTCATGGTTATAGCAAAGTCATTGGTAGCTCCAGGCGTGCTAATTGGAAGAGGCGCCAAATGTTGTCATTGCGAAGATATCGATAAGTTTTGGCAGTATAAAAATAAAAGAAAATTGAATAATAAAGCATTGTGTATTATATTGCCATATACATCTTCTCTGTATTCCAAGAGTTTGCGTTGTACATTGTTGCAAGATATAGATGAAGACATACAGGTAGAGAGGCTGTCAAAGAGATAGATAAAAAGAGAAAGAGGGAAAGAAAGAAAGAAAGAAAGAAAGAAAGAAAGAAAGAAAGAAAGAAGGAAAAAGAGAAAGAAAGACTGATGTACAGATATATAACCAGCCAGCTAAGTATATAGGTTGATTGATAGTCGAGTGATTGATTAATTTTATGTGCTTCTTGACAATTGGAAGGGAGCAGAAATTCTTAAGTAGTTTATAAATTGGTCATGTTTGAATTTGAATTTGTTTTAGATAAAACATAAAATCAGTTGTGATTACATTGATAGGTCTTGTATGTCTACTAAATCATGTTTCTATAGTTTAGTATACATAGTATACAACGAACAACTATCATAAACTTTTAACCATAGGCAGCAATGTTTAGATGTCCCCATAGCTATTTGATCAGAGATTGGTTTTTTAGATTATTGCAGCAACTATCACACATACCTAAGTTGAAACATCTTTAGATATTCAACAGCTAGAGAATAGGGGAATGTAGAATAACATTGCATGTTTTAAAGAGAGACAGCAATGACGACGATGAAATTCTATAACGGTTAAAGTAGGAAATAGTATGCTGCACTTACTGTAATATTTTGGGCCCTATGTTCATCGGGTTTTTTTGCGAGTGGTGTCTATTTGAGTGGTACATTTGAAATCATCGTTTGAATAAGCGCCCCTCTCGAATAGACACCGTCCTTTATAGAAAATACTTTTATAAGCGTCCCTCTCGAATAAGCGCCCCCTTCGTTCTAGGGTGGGCGCGTATTGAAATTTTTGAAGTTAACGGGGCAAGTGGATTAAAAATTTCAATATCGTTAATGGTTGGAAGGGAACACCTTGGAAAAAAATAGAATAACACTTGTTCTTTAACACTTTATTCTTTTGTGTTTTTCTTATCAGAAAACTTAATTTCACCGTCCACTATATCAATATTAAGTATCCTCTTCTTTTCCTCTAACTTTTCTCGCAAAATGTTAGCAGATCGTTTGTGTTTGGTTGTTGTTTTGTATTTGGCCGATTTCTCTTTTTCCGAGAACTTCTGCGTCGAAGTAGTTTCATCCTTTCCAGTTGTTAGAAAATAAGTTATGAAATTTCAATCGGTACGTGTCCAACTAGAGCATTGTTACCATCTTTCTTTTTGTAAACACCTAAAGCATACAATAGTTTCATCTGACTTACAATTATGTTTCTCTCCAATCAATGGCATCCAGCTATCTTTATAAACATGGTGTCCGCGAATAGGCCCTGTAACTTCTATCTTGTAAACGATTTCAAAACTAAACTGTAGTCCTCTTGCACGAGCCGTTTCTCACCTGGAATGCAAAGCAAGCATAACTATGCCAACCGAAGAAGATATTGCGGTGTACATTTCTCGTTTGAATGCAAAACAAAACATTCGAGTTCCATAAAATTTTGGACAACACTTTCAAATGAAGCATGTTTCTATTTTTGCATTAACATGGCAAGTTAAAATCAAAGTGATAATTCGGCTGTTTGTCACAAAGGAGAAAGCATGAAAAGTTATACAGCGGCGTTCAACCTGAAGGCAATTCAATACGATGACCAGTTTAACATAAGTGCGTCGAGAAATATTTTATAAGCGCCCCTTTCGAATAAGCGCCCATCTCTAATAAGCGTCCCCTTAAAAGCAGAAAAATTAAATAAGCGCTCGGGCGCTTATTCGAACGATTACAGTAGTGCAATAGTGCTAATGAAGCAAAAGTGTAGGTGTAGAGTGTTCACTATATGTGCGGAAAGGTGGTGGTTCGAAACCACGATCGGGTCATACCAAAGACTCCCCTGCTTAGCACTTATCACTTATAGGATAGATTATGGAAGTTAGACACGCAGTGCTACCAGTAAGTGAGCCCCACTATTGTAGCATTTACTTCGCTTGCACACTTATGTTGCCCAAAGATCAAGGAAGAGCAGAAGGGCACCCTATGCGTCAAAATGGCTTTCTTAGAAACTTTGACTTGGAATCGCAAAATAGTAAGCAAAGTACTCAGTGAATCGTCGCTAACATAGGTAACAAACAAGTAAGCAGATCCCTGAATATGTCACTTTGCGAATAGACAAACATTCATAACGACTGAAAGATACTGAATGATTCATCCGAGAACTTTCAACTGATGAGGCCTAGTTATATAAGAAGTGTAGTTTGAACAACATCACAATGATATTTGGAAGTAAAACTAATTATAACTCAACATTTACTTTAGTCATATGAGCAGTGGCGGCTGGTGTTGGGGGGCACCATGGCCCCACCATTCAAAAGCAGAGAAGGTCCTCCATATACAATTATTTTCTGAATTGACAAATTTTATCACTCCTAGTCATATTCAGGAACGACTTTCCGTGATTTCCCATTGTCTTTCTCCACAGTATCAACTGCCACTGCATGTCCAAAGTTATCTGATGGTTGGCTTGAAGCAGACCACAGGGCTGCATTCTTCTTTGTCTGTAGTGTTTGTCCGTGAACAGCAAGGGCAAGATAAAATCCGTCCGAGATTTTGGAATCTGGGCATGCGTAGTTCATACTGACTGTCGGCGACATCAGACGATTTTCCCTCATTTCTTGGGCAAAATTGAATCTGCCCGTTATCTCAAGAAATCACAGGGAACCTTGTGTGCAAAACGTTCAGCTCGGTATTGTGAAAACCTAACAGAGATATCACCCCACTTAAGCAAATTGCCACCAGCCGCAACTGCACATGAGTTACTTTTTATCCTTACTGATGAAACTCCGAGATGACGGTAAACATTTAACAAAACTCCCATGCTTATATATGCTTTGGCTAATATAACTTTGTTACTTTACATCAACATTGCAGCCGTCACCAGGTTAGTTTGATCTAACACTTCTGATGAAGTCTTGCACCACTTTACAGCGTCAAATAGCACAAGTGGACTATTGACTTTGAAGGATTAATAGTCCTTCAAGTTTCCTACTGAACTTCTAAGGCATTAGAGTTGCAGCCATCAGACCTGGATTTGATTTTCCAGTGGTCATAGTCAACTTTTACTTTCTTCTATCTTTCCCACCGTTGGGCCCGCTGAGAAAAGGGAGCCTGGACCCCGGTGCTGAGAGGGGCCTCCAAACTTGAGAACAATATTTCCAAATGGATTTGTTTGACATGACAATAGAACAGCTACATAAAGTTATTTCTTGAAGTCCCCGACTTTCTTTTCATATATTTTGTAGACATCGACATCAGCCAAATAGAAACTAATTACGAATAAATTGCTCGTAGTTTCAATACATCATCATTTGGTCACTAACCCACAGACTGTTAATAGACTGTTAATCAAATCCCTTTTGTTATTGATACTTAATTTGGCTTTTTTACAGATTTTGGGTAAACTGAAAGATTTTCCTAAAGGAACAGCGAAGAGTGTTTTATTAACAACATATGGAATGATGAAGAAGCATTGTCTTTTAGGGTATCTGGTATAGACCGAGGTGCTGGATGTTAGTTCAGACTCAGTCGTCTTCCATCAGCCATTTTGCTGACGATGCCCCCTTGCTTTATTATGCTCTACCCTTACGCGTCCATGAAGAAAGAAAACGAGCAAACAAAATAAAGAAACAAAACGAACAAACAAAAGGAAGAAACAAAAGGAACAAACAAAATAAAGCAGCTTTTGAGTGAAACCAAAGGTAGAGGTATTCTTGAACAGTGAAGACTGAGTGAAGTCAAGAGCATCTGTAAGCACAGTAAAAAGAAGAACACAATGGAAACTTAAAAGGCGCTAACAGACCTCCACCGGGCACCTCATTTCCCTCAGTACAATCTTCTAGAAACCTTCCTTGTGCTGCAGGAAGAATACTGATGCAATAACTTCTTCTAAGTTCCATTTGATTCTATTTTGTTCTATAAGCTTCTAGAATGTTCTGCTGTGTTCTATATCATTCTATACTGTTCTGGAGAGTTTTGCTGGCTTCTAGGTGGACTTCTCAAACCTATATAAGCAGTCGCTGTCCAGGAATTTTATTAATTTGGTTTAAGATTCATGTAATTAAGTTTTGATGAAATATAGGCTGAGAGAAATTTCTCAAACTGTAAAGAGATTTCTTTGTTAGTGGATATACTACTGGAATTTGTATATCACAGGTTAGCTGTTGAAGTTCTCCATCTAGCTCACGTATACTCTCTACTCACCATTAAGGAACTTTCTTAAGCCTTCGCGTATTTTGTGGACTACAGTGGTAAAGATACGACACCTTGCACTTGGAATATAGAGTGAATTTTAAGAGTGCCTTTACACAGTTACAGTCTCTTGGCAGGATACGCTAGCTACTGGTAAATGTGTCCACAAGGGTATTTACTGCTCTGTACAAGTCAAACGCAAATCAACAGGAGATGGTATTTGATCATATGGCACCTTGGTTCTAGTCCATATATGTCTACAATGCAAGACTTCTCTTCTACTATTTTAGAGAACAGTCTCACTGGGAGGACGAGATACTACCTGACGAACTTTGTGTGTGAGCAAAATATTTCGAACTTCATTGACAGAGGTACATATTATTGTCTTATCACAGGGATGTATAAAAATACTCAAATGAAGCTTCAGTTTCTTTAAATAGCTGCTTTCTTCAATTGTGCAGCTTATAGAACAGTGCAGTGAATTCATCATATGTTGCTCATACTATCCATGCAATCTTTTTTCCTACTTGAGCAAACCGTGTCACAGATTTCTAGCCATTGCTCTTTCTAGCCATAGCAGAACAGCTATTTCTAGCACAACTATGTCAGTATTTACTACTCGAGCAAGGATCATTTGAAAGTCTGGCAGTCCGGCATCTACAACATGTGCCATGCTTCTTGAATCCTCTTGACTGCAGAGAGCTAAGTTGGTCATGTCAGGAACTTGAATACAAAGTGCAGTGTTGCTGTTGGTAAGAACGTGTATGCAGTTGCCCTTTCTATAAGTTCACCGTAAAGGGGTCTAAATGTCTCTATCTTGTTGTCGTGTGTATCCTCAATGTGGGATATCAACACTGCTTGTGCACCACCCTGACGGCCCCCTTTTAACACATGCTTGAATAATGAATTTCTTAATTATAGAATTGTGAGTGAAAAACACAGTGTAGATGATTTTCACTATATTTGTTTAGAGCAAGTTGATTGCCAGACGGAATGAAGTAGCCAGAGTGGTCTGGATTGAGAATTAACAGAAGGACTCTAAGAATGCAAAACATTAAAGTTATGATGTGGTTTGGGGAGTATCTAGCTTAGGTCGTACGACTGCGTTACTTTGATGCATTTCGTACTGAAGTTAAAAAGCTCATGAGCAAAGACCAAAAGACTCTTAGTCATTCAAGCTCGATCATCCATTTATTGCCTCCAACCAAGGTTATGATTTTGCCGGTGTTGGTTTGTCTGTCTGTTTGTCAACAACATAAATCAATGGATGGATTTTAACTACACTTTCAGGATAAGTCATAAATGGGCTAATTAAGGACTGATTTATATTTTTAATCAGGAAGTGCCTTACTATAGCACAAACAGGCAAAAATGTAAGGCGAAACGTCGAAACTTATAGTTGTCCTTTATTTTTGCCTGTTTATGATTGAAATTGTGGGTGTGATCAGGATCAAATTCGGGATTCGGGATCACTTGTTCGGTAATGAAAGCTTCATAGTGCTAGTGAGGAAGTCTTTGTAGGGATAACAAAGTTACCATACTTGGTAATGATAGCTTCATGAACTAGTGAAACATCACGAGGAAAACCCATGTTGTTTGAAAATAATACTGGCTTGGCAGAGGTGTGCACTCTTGGAGTGATTCTAGGTGGCATCAGGTGTTTGTATACTTGCAAGTGGTATCCATTTACGGTATTTGCATAAGCTCCCTAAAGGCACAAACAGTGTCATCTTTCATGATGTAAAGTATTGAAAGTATTATTGTGACCACCAGAAATTCGAACCCAAGTATTACATTATGACCTGTCTCCTGACAGCATAGACCTTTGTGGTGTTATGTCACATGGCGCATGGTCAATGGCAACCGTTTGGTGAAGAGGCAAACACGGAGGTCCATGAACAGTGTTTCCTATGTAGCGTGGTCTTGTTTTGTTATTATTTTAGCGATTTAAGGTCTTCTACATTGCACAATGATATCAAAATGCATGAATGAGTTGGTGAGAGCAGAGGAATGATATTAAGATAAACTTGAGGGTCCCTCCTTCTCATAACATTACTGCCTTCTGAAATATACTTGCAATTTCTGGCGGCAAAGCTGATGTCTGTGTACACAACACAAACCCAAAACCTCTACCAAGTCTAATTTTTGTTTTCAAGTTACTAACATGCTGCTCTAGGCACCTGATCTTGACCATATGGTACCCTTTTTCTTGCCTCAGGTAATCAATCTCCATGACTGTCCACTTGATATTCAGATTCAGTGATACTGTAGAGTACTGAAGTGAAGATTCGTCCTTCCTGGAAACGTCTTAGCTTGTGTGCAAATGGCAGCTTGTAAGCGTTTTCTTAAATAGATTTGTTTCATGGAGTATCGGTCATCTATCTTGCTTGGTCAGGTACTCTTATAGTTCTCAGTGGCCTTTTTGGTACTCACGTCTGACCCTGCATCCAAAACTATACCAGATATCGAAGGAAAGGGACTTTATCCAGAAGCTTAAAGCTTTCTCCATCACTCCATCATTGCTGCATCAATCGGCAATACAACCTTTTTGGCATTTTTAAAGCAGAATAACATAAAAACTAACCAGAAAGTGACCTTCCCTGGCACCACAACTGAAGGTTTTAATTCCCTGATCAGCTTTGTTTGCCCCTTCATCCTGTTGCTATGCGCCGTTGTTAAGGAGAACCCAAATGGTTTGTATCTAAGACTTTTCTTACTGAACTTTTCACGTGATCACAACTTCTCTTCTGTATGTTACCTGTAATCCCAATTGGATTCATTCCAAGTATTGGTCTTTGATAGGCATTGTTGTTGTACAATGTGACCATAGAACACGTAAATTAAAGACTGCAAGATTTTACCATTATCACTACTGAGAAGAATGCTTGCAATAAATCCAAACTGTTTTTTCTGGCAATAAAGTCAAACCATTGCCTGACATCCCCATACTTAGTATGTATGACGTCACAAAACAAAGATTATTTACAAAAGAAATAATTGGTCCTCCAGGAATCACCTGCTTGTGTAGATAACTCAGTCATTAAACCACAGTGTCTGTTGCTCTAGGGAACCACACAGTCATGTGTCAGGGATGTTGATATTGGCAGCTGATAAGAAGCAAAGAAAACATAACTGAAATTAAATCAAAATGTCTTAAAGTTGATATCCTTGATAGATTTTGCCACATTTAGTCGAGCAAACAGAACCTAAGATACACTTTTACTACCTAAAGCAACAAAAATGCAATTTACCCACAAGACGAATGCTTGACCTACAACGACATGGGACAGGAAACAACAGCAGCACATACTGAGACGTATAAAGCGAGAACTGGGACCAAAAAGGTTGGAAATTAGCCAATCAAAAGAGAGACAAAGGATAATGTACCCTTTACTAGATTATCTACCGCATAATAGAATACAGGATATCTACCTTGATTGTCAGAAGGGGTGAACATAAACATTTGCTATAATGGGACAATAAATATTGCAATTGGAGAAAAGTATCCTACACATATTTAACTGGGCTATGGCATGCCAGCTCAAAAAGATGATACAAGGTGATAAACTCCCATTTCCATGTCTTACGTCGCGAAGGAGTCCACAGGCATTCACGATATAATCAGAATGGAACGACAAAATTTTAAAGCGCAGAACTTATCATTTTATTATCATTCTTCGCATGGTCACTGGCAGCCAGCATTATAATCTCAGGATACTTACAAGTAGGGGATCAGGAGGGCAACATTGGCGGAGTAGCTTCCCCTTTGGGTAGAGGGAAGGCAATTACTTAACACAATGTTTTTTCTCCTGTGAGTTTAAGGGGAGAGTTACACACGCAGGTCTTGTAGGGGCCAACAGGAACTTCACTATAACCTTAAGCAAAAAAAGTGCCAGATTGGAAAAAATTATCCGTTGGAAGTATGGCAGGTATATTGCAAGCCACCTTAACAAATAGGGTTCACATGTGGGAAAATACGACACCCATCGTAATTTAATAGCCCCGAAGTGGCATACAACAATTTGCAACATATTCTGTGTGGAAAGATATACATGGAGTAAAGATCTTGCTCGGATCAAAGCTGTATATATGTAGAATTTGCAAGAGTCAAATTGCAAACATTAGAAGACCAACAGGGCTGATTTTGAGCTTTTTGTCCTGTGCTTGGAAATACGAGGTTCAAGTCCCTCATGGCTTTTAGTCTATGTTTTGGCAAGATGATGCTTTGTCTGCTTTATCAAAGTTCCACGAATTGGATACTCATGAAATGGCTGCCATTATCCAATACAATCTTCCTACAAAGTCTGAACCACACAAAGGTTTTCATCGGTCTATCTGCGATAAAGTATATATTTCCTGCCCTGGCTGCACTTCTGTAAATCTGGTTGCACTATTCAATAAAAGCCAACAAATAACGGAAGCAAGACGGGATCTCCAAGAAGGGCTTATGATTTCAATACTAATGTTTTGTAAAGAGTTGGTCTGTATCTCCTTCTACGTCCTGGCATGCTTCCACCTTATTTGATACCTCACTTTAGTCTACTTCATGGCAGATATCTCATGACTGCACAAAATGTTCCACATCCTTAGTGCTCCTCTTCCACCACGCAGGGTCTCGTGGCTTAATAGTAGTTTTCTACTATTCCCGAGTAAACTTCATCTACTGTTGGTCCTTAAACTTTCAAGGACAACGTCCCCTCCATCAGCTCACGAGATAATCCCTTTATCTTCTACCAATTCAAATCTTAAATCCTACTGTGGGTCATTATTAAAGAACTCACTGCTCAACCACTGCAACCACTGGGACAACAATGAGTGAATGCATGTGGCCAGATTCATGCAGAGTCAACTGACCATTAAGAGCTGGCGATGCAAACATGTTGAACAGAACTGCTTTTCCTGCTTTAGCTGTTGCAAAGGGGAGTGAAGCTACAAAGAAAACAAAGATAAAGTTCGCTGTATGTTGTCATACTTTATTTTGACAATTAATCACTTAGGTAAGATTATTTGATGAAAAGCTATTGGATTCCCTCTACAGTGTTTCACCTGACAAAATGTTCGAAGATGATCAAAAATATCATCAGTAATGACTTGATAGAGAGTCTACAGGTTGATATTTTTAAGGAAAACTTTTCACTCCTGGTTAAAGAAACTAAAGTATGTGTATTAAGAAAAGGTTTTAAAAAATTGCCATCTCACTTGGGCTTGATCCTCTCAGAAGAACCAAGACGGTTTTGCAAAAATGTTTAAAGAAGAATACTTCCGAGGAGACTTTTCGAGTTATGGAACCAAATTCTTAAAGAACGGGAATTCCAAATCCTTTCTAGAACATATCGGTTAAGATATTTGCTTGTACAATACAAAGGTACTCTACAATATTTTCGTTGTCTGGCAAGAGCTAAGAGTATACTTCTCTTCAGCAGACCCAACCGGGAAACCAGATGCCCGACGTAAAGCACGAGTAATTGCAGATATACTAAAATATTACATTAATAAGCTACATAGCAGAAACAGACTAGTGTAACTGTAGTAGCTACTGCAGTCAGACCTTCAAAGGCTCTTGGCTGAGCGCTTTGCAGCCACGTACTTGATCAATCACTCTAATATCTTGACCAATCACTCTAATATATTGACCAATCACTCTAATACGTTGAGTAAGTCCCTTTGGGAATGACTGCTGGGAATGACTTTGATAATTTACCATGTTCATTCGTCCCATGTTCTTGTTTTCTCAACTTTTGAGCAAACTGCCTTTGTAAACTCTTCACAGAGGTCCTTTTAGAGCTTCCATCTTTTCATTCACTTCAATAAGATGTTTACCTCAAGGTCTTAGTGTGGCTCCATGAACGACAGCTGAAAGTTGAAAACAAAAGAAGGTTAATCAAAAAGAGTTTGTGACAGGCATGGCAATCTCTTATCTCTTTCCGGGTGTCAAATTTGAAGTAAAGTGTCTGGCTGAGGAAGCACCATTTGTTGAGAAGAAATCCAGAAAACCAGGATACATACCAAAAAGTTTGACATATTGAAAGTCATTACAGAAAGATACTGTGCCATAGGTGGGCTGAACAGAAGATTTTCCGAGCGGGAAACATTCCAGCAGATGCAGGAGCGGATTTTAGAGGCAAGGATTGGAGGGGGGGTGTTAGATAATGATCGAATGTTGGTTCCACGCCCTTCAAGTGCCTTGAAAATAACAGAAACGCTCATTTGTCAATTTCACTTTATAACTATAATGTCTTAAATCTTTGCTTTCTGTAACATAAATTTCTAACCGTAACCGTATAGTTACACAGTATTCATTTATATAAAACTGGATCAGCCGATAATCAGCCTTTTTTGACCTCAAATACATCTTCAGCAGCTTTAATCTTGAAAATGAACGCTCATTACTTGCTACAGATACTGGTACAGTAAGCTTTTGCAAGATGGGGATACAGGCATCTTTTGCCAGCCAACTCTTTTGATGCATCGCAGGTTGTCTTTGGGTTCGTCAGCATAATATCATTTTCAATATTTCTGATGTCAAGAAAAAGAAAATCAGCATCTTTGAGATTATCGGAAAACCTTTGACACAAGAGAATGCAGTCATCTTTTGTAGCTTTATGAAACAGCTGTGGATGGAGGCATCTTAGATGGCCAGAGGACTCAGCTAATGCTTTCTCGATATCTCTGTACTCTTTTATGAGCCTGCTAATGACCTTAACATTTCAATGCGGTAATGATCTTTGAAAGTGTGAAAAATGGCATCACCTACATTCTCATCAAACTTTGATGGAACCCTTTGTGGCCTATATCGCTTTGAATAGTCTGCTTGTGGATTGATTCCATATTTATGACAATTAGCAACGGCTATTTCTATTACTTCATCAATTGTACCTTTATCTCTTCGAATACAAGAAAGCTTTTTACCGAATCAAAACAAAATTCACGGGATGACACAAAAATATTGGGGCTGTCGCACCCCCAGCCCCCGGTAAGTCCGTTCCTGAGCAGATGCTGTCCAATTTTGTAACGAGATTTCAAAATAAGACGGTCTAGCAGGAATAGAATCAAAGAGAGGGCTGGTGACATAGCATTGCCATGTTTGACTACCCTGAATGCAGTGGAGTAGTAAAGAGAATATTTTTATATGTTGCCTGCAGTGGCGTGGCCACGGGGAGGTATGAGGGGGCAATTGCCCCCCCCCACTTTTAGCGAAAGATTGTCCTCAGGACTCCTTTCAAATCTAATAGAAAATGGGCCGTACAAGTAGGGTGAGAATTGTTCCCAGAAATACTAGGAGATGACGTAATTATAATTCGTGATGGGAATTTTTTATTTTCCTTTAAGTTAGTTTAAAATGTTAGTGCAAGGAAATATACAAAACGGAATGTATTGTAAATCTGCTTCTCTCGTAATGCGTATATGATCATTGCCGGCATTGGGAAGAAATTTTTAAAAACGGAGAAGCTTTTGTCAGTTAATATATAAGATTAATGTTATAAAATTGTTTAATACTCCATTTTTGCATTTAACTCTGCTAATTATGAAATCAGGAGATGAGCCAAAATCAAGATGTCTCTTTAGAATCTTTATATCTTATTGGGGATTAATTTTTCAGGCAACTTCTGCGAGTGTGAAATGAAATCAAAGTTATGTTTCTAATTTTGTCTTAATTTCGAGCCATCTGGGATAACCTGCCTGCTATCCTGCAAAGGGTTAGTTTGGAATGATTTCCGTGTCTGTAGTCAGTGGGGATAAGATGGACAAATATAACATTGTGACTCTCACTTGGAGATCTCCTATTTAAGAAAACAAGCCATGCTTAACCCTACTCTTGTAAACAGGCAGTCTGTTATAACAAGTTCTCAAAGCGAAGGCAACTTTCATACGGGTCGCGTTAACTTAGAATTTGTGGGTTAATCGTCAACTACTCAACAACATTCGAAGGAGATGGTGCAGTGCCTATCCTCCTTTCTGTCACTTCCGGGGAGGAAGGGCGCGCTTGCAATGTGCAAATAAGGTCCTAGTACAATAAACCCGCTAAAATTGTGAATAATCAGAATTGTTTTGTTTTTCAGTTCCAGGCTTCTTGATCAAAGGAAGGCGTGGCGAGATCTCTTGTGGAATCCTGTGGGCTGTTGATGATTCTGATTGTTAAGAAGTGAAGCACTTGACTGCATCAAACGCAACTGCTGTGGCAGACATCGATCTTATATATCGACCAAATTATTGTGTTCTGTGGTAACAAGATGCCTGTCTTTCATACAAAGACCATCGAGGCCATTTTAGAGCCTGTGGCACAACAGGTATGCTATGTATCGACCACTTTTGTGTTAAAACTCCAGACCTTATTGTTCTAAGCAAGATTTCTTTGATAACTTATTTTTTGTTTTTGTAGAAATTCTGTCATACTGTTGATCGATTTGTTACTTTTCTCCTGATGGTCGCTAGTGTTTGAAGTACACTAAGTCGACGGTCTGAGCCTTACAAGTTCCCCTGCGACTAGTAACGAGCATTTCAGTAGTTTGGCTAGTTAATTGTGTACAAATTTGATTTATGTTGCCTCCTGGGGTTCCAGGAAATACACCCCCGTTGGTAGCTTTGTCGTTTGTTGCTAAATTGTCCACCTTTTTATCTCTAAAATAGGACTCATGTCCATCGTTACTTGTGCAATAGTCATCGACATGATTTCAAGCCTTTGTCGTCCTGTTAAAGTTCTATTTTTAAAAAACCAAGTGCTGCCCAAAAGTAAATATTTTTATTTGAGGGAAACATATTAATATTGGTTGACCCAAACATGGCCTCTAACTTTGCTCAACAAACCGTGTCGGAAAGTGGTAAATTTACAAATATAAAGGTCTTGATAGTCTATCTGATATTCTTGTAATACGCTCATTGATAATATGAATGTATGTATTCAAGCCACTGATGTCTGAAATGACCCGTTTTATTTACATGCTTTGTAAAGCGTGGAACTACAATCGATGTAAGATCGCCCAGCCGCAGCTAAATCGGTTTGTACAACGTAATTTCTGGGCTAATGAAAACCTTTTCTTTCGTTTTCTGATATCAAAACTCCTAACTCGTGTCTGCGCGCGATCTTTCTTTCTTAAACGAGATGTACTAAGCTTTCGTGACATGCTATTAACATAAGAAATATTTAAGATAAGTCGATGGTTAAAGCTTTCCAATAAATGCACAAATTTTGGAGGCCTATATATATCCATATCTGTCTGTCTGTCTGTCTGTCTGTCTGTCTGTCTGTCTGTCTGTCTGTCTATCTATCTATCTATCTATCTATCT
>JANTCA010080352.1:0-14622 GCA_024741275.1 Chironex yamaguchii
TATTATTGTCATCTACCTCACTGATAAAAATTGTTTGCGTGATCTTTGAGAATTTAACTACCGACACTTATCTATTTACACCCGTGCGACACTGATAACACTTTCATGGGACAAAATTGCTTCTTTCTGATCGATGTTATTAATCCTCTATCGGACTTGTTTTATTTTTGAAAATGATCAATATCGTTTTACAAGGGACCAGGTAGACGGCAGTACTTCTGGTAAAGAGGACTGCAAGAAATCCTCATGTGAATTTAAATCAGAACCCCCTTGTTCATGGTTGTAGCAATATACCAACTGTACAATGACTGTCTGTCTGCCATTCACTGTTCATGCTATCGAGGGGGTGCATTTCTGAAATGTATGGCTGGCGGGGGTGTGAGGGTCACCTAAGAGTAATTGAGAGGCGTATTCTTGATGCCCAAGTATTGGCAGTCTGTGCAACAGGCAGCAGTGTGAAAATTCAGCAGTTCTTGGACGAGAAAAAGTTCGTCCTCGCTGTTTATACTGTCTCAGCAGAGTGCTTGTGAGCAATAATTAACGATTCGTTCCCTGATGCTGGCGATATTTATAGTGTTATGTTGATATTACTGTAGCCATGATTATAAATCTACCAGTCACTGCTTTTTGTTATCCCTGCAGTTTTAAAAGACATTCTCTTGTTATAAAGTTATTCATATTTTATTCCTGATTTTGAAGATAGTTCAGTCTCGATATTTTCGTCAAACATAGTCTTGTATATAAACAGATAGTATCCAGGCCCTTCAAATGCCAGCTCAGGCCCTTGAAGGTTTCAACATTTTAAGAGCTAGACGAAATCGAGATCAAACTTTGGTCGCAGAAGCATATTCAATAAGAATATAAAGCTAAAATAAGACTTAAAAAATACAAGGTTGATGAAAACAACGGAATCAATCGCCAAACAATAGCATAAACTTGGCAAATAAAGAAGTCCTTAAAAAGATTTCATGAATTAGCGTCCAACAAGCTTTTTGATTAATTGTCTAGGATTAACAAAAATTTTCGAGGGCCCTTGTCAAGGCCCTAGCCCCGGGAATTTACCCCGGTTACCCCCTGTCGACGGCACTGAAGCTATCGTTGGACATAAAAAAACTCATGTCTTCACTTTACTTTTGTTTTACGAAACAGAAACATGCTCTTATGGAAAGGGTGGCTCACCAGACTATTTGCATGCAGTATTTGCTAGAGTTGGCGAAAAGCTTGGAAATCGACCCTCGAAGTACAATACGACCATTTTTTGCCAAGTAAGTCTATTATATTACCTGGCTACTTTATTTGATGATGTAGACATAAATACCATTTACAAAGACCCGTGTGAAACCTTAACGATCTTTTCAAAGTAAAATATTGTAACTTGCTTCCTCCTTGAGCAGAGAAGAACAATCCGAACGATTATATCCAGTCCACATTGCCATAGTTACATTTGGGGTAAAGTTCTTGAGACATCAATTTGGCGGTTATCTTCAGCACCTTAAACCTAGAAATTCATAGCTGACAAGCATCCATACTCAGTGTACTGTAGTTGGTCAATGTTGTATCATAGTTTGGATTCCCTACCCTTGTCGTTGTTAAATGCTATCCGGTCAGTATTAACTCTTTGCAATGGATAAATTCATTGGTCTCCATTCTATATGGTTCTCAGTTTGGTAGACTAGATAATCGACGTTGTTCACACCCGCACTTTGCTTCATAATACCCATCCAGCCGATTCATCGTCCTCCTTTTCGTTTATTGCCTCTCGTCTTCTCCAGTATCGCATCCTTTTCACTACTGCCCTCACCACGGCAAACGTAACGAAACCAATGCAGTGTATCACTGGCCACTCCCGTCTCGACTACAACGTTGATTTTCTCTTAGATTCATTTATTCGCTTTTATTCACTGTCCTTCTCATTCTAGAAATGTATTACAAAATAGAACGTATTGGGCTTTATAATATTAGTTGTGAGTAGGTATTGTTTTATTTCGTTTTACATATGTTCGTATCTTTTGGATGTGCAATATGGTATTCTAGCTTAAGGTGTATTTATGCCTATCTTGCAAGGCTAGATTCTGACAAACGAAGTCGACTTTAAATACAAAATCTTTGTTCGAAATTTTTGGCTTTAGTTTGACAAATGCTTTGTAGGAAAACGTCAACATGAAATGTTTTGCTTTTTTATGGTGTGTTTTGCGTGTTTTGTAATGGGACATTTTTGTAATACCACATTATGTTAAGTACATGTTAATTGTTGTTGGCACTCTTAGAATGCGCAAGGGTGATGCTGAATATATGTCTGGTTTTAAAGCTGAACTTAAAGCATTTGTTGATCGTGTCAAAGGAAGAGCGCAAGTAAGGATTGAACAAGCTATGAAGGAATACGAAGAGGTAAGTACTAATCAAGTGTGATATTTGTATGCAAATGACAACAAAACAGGAACGCCTGTTGGATGTGTTCATGTGTTTGAATGTTTTAATATTTTCATGTGTTTCAATGTGTCGTGTTTTCATATGTTTCAACGTTTCACGTTTAAACTCTTCAAGTTGATGTTTTAATGTGTAAATCAATAAAGTAATGCAAAAATTAGCCCTGGCGTTTTTAGAATTACAATTGTAACCATACTAGAGATTTGAAAGGCAATCATTCTTTGATTTTGTCTGTTGGTAAAGTTGTTGTATGTAACAACCAGAAGGAAGGTTAAGATTGTTATTGCGGAAACTTGGTCTCCTGATCGCAAACCTTAGTCTTTTCCTGCTGAAGTAACCGACTGATAGAAATGATCGAAAAATTCGTAGTCATTCAACCCTGATCTTCCACTCTTGTCAATGAGTATCTGTCTATGGTCGGATACGTTTAGAAAGTGTTCTGTAATTTCTGCTTACAAGGTATCCATTACTCACCCATTGTGCTAGGTGTAGGTATAAGTATATATACTGAGCTCGTGATGTAGTTATCTACAGCCTACGTTATCTATAACCTTAGAAGTTCAAGGTCCATCTGTGTTTTGACAAACGTTATTATGAGGGGAAGATAGTTCCACCGATCATAGTTGTTTTCCCTCAAGTGTGTACTGTATAATGCTGTTAGCCTTCCGTGAGTAAAGCTGTCGTACTAATTAATTTTCCATTGAATTCTAAAGTGCGTCTCTCCATTGATTTTGGTAACAGGAAGAGCGCAAAAAGAGGTTAGGACCTGGAGGACTGGATCCAGTGGAAGTCTTTGAAACGCTTCCCAAGGTACGGTATGCCATGCAATATGTGCTGTGTCATGTGTTAGGAGTTCACCAACTGCGCTAATATTTGATGATAAGGGAATTTACTCCATTTAATGTATGGTTATTGAAAATATTTTTCAAATCTGACCATAGCACTGGCTGGTTCTGGTTTTGGATGCAGGTTGTGGGTTTGGACAAGGTGTCAACTGAAGATGACGTAACATCATTTGAGTTATATTTAGAGGTTACCCTCGCACTATTTCTGATAAGTCTCAAAGTGAATTCGGACCATGGTGCCTAGGTTCAAGATATTTGAATCCAGGGTTGCGCAGTTTAACCATTCAAGTATCCATGCAAAATATCTTGATCGCTCAGTTGCTTAATCAACTGTGCAAAAAGCAGAATGGATGAGTTTAAGTTTCAACAATATCTTTGAAAGAGGAGACAGTGCAATGGTTCTCTTTCCTTTCATTGATCAAAGAATTCTTCATTAAAACCCTGCAAAACCTGGAGTCTTAGAAATTTGTATAGTGTCATGGGTCATAATTGGTTCATTTCTTGTATTGTGTCAGTCTGTTAGTGGGCTAGGATGTTCTAAATCTGTACTATCTGCAACTCTTTAATCGTCGTTTGCTTATTCCTTAGAGTCCGTGTTTATGCTACTGAAGTGTGCCAATCGTGCTTGCTTACACAATACATTTTTGTTTGATATCTGGAGCGAAATGCACCCTGAAACATTAATGTACAATATCATGAACTCTGGTGTTTTTGCTGTAATTTATCAATCCTATTCACTGAACCAATAGCTGTGAATTTCTCGACAAAAATCTGAGAAAATTGGATGGAATATGCTCTGGAGAGCTTAGAATTCTCAGCTGGGAACAAAAGTGTTTAATGATATCAAATGTAGTTTCGTATCATTGCTATACTTTGTAAAACGCGTATTCTCGTCTGGCTACTTCAACATTCTCTAAAGTGGTTAGTAGGAAGTTTGGTTGCAGCCAAATAGCTCCCAAAGCAGATATTTCTTCTTGTAATTGTTGTATTTTAGAGTCCCCTTTTACACTTCATGGATAGAAAATAAAGATGTTATGAGATGATACTGTTTTGAAGATCCGTTTACACTAGAATGTCTTTTAACCTGGTGTGTAATGAAAACGGTTTTGAGAACGGCTAGAAACGTTTGAGTAAACGCGTGAAATGACACGATTTCATACTGGATGCAAAAGAGGCTACGTGTTACGGCTGATGGAGGCAATTTAAACAGATCTTCCAAACAAAGCAAAAACAGAGAAGCATCAAAACAGAACATATCGAGATAAAATCGTAAAGATATGGTTAAACGGGGCCTTAGAGCTTGAATATGCAAAGTTCAGATGGATAGTTTCACCCTACTATAGTAGTGGCAGATCTTATTGCTATCTCATTTTTACTTTGGAGCGTTTCATCACTTGTAATAACCTGTCTTGTTTTCATTGCCACAGAAATTGCAAGAATGTTTTGAAACCAAAGATATTCAGATGCTTCAAGATACATTAACATCGATGCCTGAGGAGGAAGCGCGTTATCACCTTAAGCGATGCATTGATTCCGGTTTATGGGTACCTGATGCTAAAAAGGCAGAACAAGAAGCAAAAGCACCCGAGGGAAAAGAAACAGACGAGCAAGCTCCTCAAGATCAGGCTGCAAGTGACTCATAAACCAAAGCGACCCACAATATACACACTATGCAATCAACAGCAAAGGAGTACCTACCACATGGTTAGTGTCAGACATTTACAAGGCCATCTCCTAGCATCTTTTGTAAATAGAACTTTCTGCTTTGCCGGCAGAGATGGTTGGTGAAAAGATGAGAACTGTAAACTTGGAAAGAGAACTCAAAATTGAATTTTTTTAGTCTTCAGTTGGTTGTATTATTGATTCAGATGAAAGTAAAGGCCTTTGTTTGAGGGCTGTGATACCACTGATTGGCTTGATTGATTTTTGTAGTCATTGTGTAAAAGAACATTCAAATATTGATTACTGGTGCAAATTTGCCAGCAACTGCATACTGTGATGCAACACTGACTTAAAGTCATTGATATAAGATTCTTACGGGTAAAAGCTAATTATTGTACCTTAGCAGAGCCCATGCTTTATGGAGACTTGTTGATGTTAGGGCCGACCAATGTGTCTTCGCACTGGAAATTTTCTCCGTACTGTTTTCTCGTGGACGTGTCCTTTGCTGCCACTTCTAGCTTTACCTAGCATCTTTAACACTTCATTGTGAAGACACATCGATGTCTCAAGCCTTATGACTAACACAATCTCTGCACCCAACAGGTAAGTGATTTCCAATCCTGTAATGATTCCAAAACTCATGTATGCCCCATTGTTATTAGGATATATGCATAGAAGTGATAATGTAAAGAAATGTACAAGACTTTTAAAGGTAGAATGTCTACGTTTTGTACTGTTATAGTTTTGTGATTTCGAGCTCAAAGCATGGATGAACTGCTCTGAACTAAAGTAGTTACAAATACCTATCTTCTAATCTATATACTAATCTGCCCATTTGTTTATTTATTCCGAAACGGCTCTCCTACAATCGGCGAGCCGGATTTAATGCGCACGTTTCCTTTTTTTTTTGTCTCGGGCGAACGTGCTATCGGCCCGAAATTTCGTTCTTCCCGTAGCTTCGCATTCGAACGCGTGCACTGGCTACTCTTTTCGTGACCTCGGACATTTTTAAACGTTGTTTGTTAATTTTGACTGTATCCTTGTACAGCAGAAATGTTTATTGTGTGTGGGTATTATGCAGTTGCTATGCCTTCACACAGTTTGTACACAGTAGCAAGCAGCATGATGTTTCCTATAGTCAGTGTTTTCATGTTAAAGTCTTCAGGTGAAAGTCGTATCAATATCGCACGGAGCAGTTGCCATGGCTTTCAGTTGTCAACACAGTGTGATTGGGAATGTTGTGGCTTAACTTGTAATGACTTTAAAAATTCGTGTATAAGTAGCACAACTTCAAACTACTTTCACAGCTGGTTGTTTTGCTAAGGCTAGAAGCCAGGTCCAGGGTTCAAAATAGACTACAGCTAGCTGCCTTCCTATTAAGGTGTCTTTTCGCGAGTGCTATGATGATGCTAGAAACTCTACCTGGCAGCGAAGCTCGACTACGTGAGCTTGATTATCACAATAGATATAAATGTAAATAGACATGGTAGTAACATCCCCTGTATATTGCTATTTTCAAACCCTAAATACTGCTACGACTGATTACTATGGAGCAATGAGGTTTGAGGCATGTTTTAGTTTACAAATTGTGAACGTACACGGGGCCGCCCAACGGTATGGTGTGGAGACTACAGCCCCTCATTCGAAGCATTTTCAAAGTACAACTTGCATCGCTCTGCTCTCTGAGCCAATGGCTTGGTCTGTATCCTTTATTTTTTTACTCCGTAACGCTACTATACGTGTATTCCTGTCGAGAAAATCAAGGTCATTGCATTCACTCGTGAATTTTCTTACTTAACTACAAGAATACATACATCCAAAGAATGAGAGGTAAGAGGTAATGAGAGGTATCGTGTTGTTTATGAGTTTGAAATGCGAATGTAGTTGCCACTGTTTTGTGACGTTTCAGTTATAAATCTATGTCTTGCGTGGAAACTGTTGTATTTCTGAGAAACAAATAGTACATCCTGGGCGGGGGCTGAACCCGCGACTCTCTGCTTTCCAGGCAGGTACTCTGATGACTGAGCTACCGGGACGTTTTTTCTCAGGAGTGAATTTGATCGGTCATGATTTGATGGTTGCGTCACTGCTTAGTAACGAAGTCGTGACATCAGTAACATAACATCATCAACTCATATCTGAAAACAACCATCACTTCAAGTGAGGACCGAATCCATGTCTTCATAAGCTCTGGCTACTGAGCTTGTGATGTCATGGTGCAAAGACTCTATCACTACAAGAGGAACACGGGTATGCCATTAGAGTGACTGCCCCACCCCAAAGTGGGACCTAATTGGAACATAAGAGCTAGGTGACTATATAGGATAAAATATCAATGTTTTAGTTTAACCTGTGTAGTTTTCGTCTTTCCAACATCAGCCAATTTTGAATTTAGAAGGAAATTGCTCAAGCTGAGGTCAAGTTACGACTGTCACTCCAGGAGCCTGGAACCCGGTCTCACGACGCCAAATCTGACGCGTTTTCTATCGAGCTAAACAACATAAATAGGAAATGTGAAAAGACTCAATCATTTCAGCCCCCATCGTCTATTTGTGTTATTAGTTTTATTCCTACAAGGCATCCATTTGTCGCCGTTGGGATTCTTCGCAGACTTTGCTTAGACTATAGAGCATCGAACTAAGGTCTTCCGGATTCAAACCTGACTCCTTTTAAGTTAGATACATGAATAGAAACAGTCGAGACATTTTGAGTAATTTGACCTAGGTCGTCAACTCTTGGAAGGTACTTACAAGACTGGATCAAGCAGGATATCATTTCAATATCTCTGAGAAGAAAGTAGACTTGAAACGAGAAAATGCAAGAGGCAAAATGATGGCAGAAAAGTTGATATTTTCCCGTTTCCGTTAACACAAGAGATTTTTTACCATTAACTGTATCTAGACAGGTTATCATAGTTAACAATCTTGAACAATCTTTTTGTCACAAACTTGAAAATCACCTTGAAGAGTGTCAGACGAAAAAAGCTCTCAAGTATGTTTTTAGCGCAATGTCGCAAATTTTCAAGACGATTAACAATTTCCTCGTCACACAGGTAGTAATCCAAGACAAACCTTTGGGACATGTCTCGCCGTTGATTGGTTTCCACAACAAAGTAAATCTTGATTTTTTTTCAGTGCCTTAATATGTCGGCAACAGTTTTTGTTACATAATTGTCTTTGAATATTTGGATGTAAGGAAAGCGTGGTTTCTTCAAAATGCTTCGGACGTAGTATTGTAAATAAACATTAACATAGTAAGCTGTATTGAAGCCAGTTTATATTGCCTCGATATCATGTCATGGTAAACATTAGGAAGACAAAATTCGCCTTGAAAATTTGCGACATTGCGCTTAAATCATACTGTTTCTTTGTTTTCTTCCTTGTCTAGGATTTGCTAGTTTTGCTACATGTTTCGTATAAATAGATTGCCATATACATATACATATTATTTCCTTTCTGACGTTTCATACTCAGAAGAGTGTCAGACGAGAAAAGCTTTTAAGTATGATTTTAGTTCAATGTCGCATATTTTCAAGGCGTTTTCCAAGTTTTGTACCACAAAAAGATTGTTGAAGACAAAATTATTAAGACACCACTACATGTTCAAAAAATTTCAAGACATTAAATCAACTTATGACCACTCAAACTGCTTTGTAGCAAATTGCCATCTTTGAAACAAATTTATACCTGTCAATTTTCGATGACGTCCTTGTTATGATATAATGGCAAAAAGAGATTTATAAGTTCATTTTGTTAATACAGTGAATTATAGTTTTACTCCCGTACGAAAGTTTATCATAAGTTTCGTTCGTCCTTTGTAATGGTTTGGAATCACATTTTCCATTTGTGGGGGAGACTTCTTTACTTTACTATCGGAAATGCTTGTAGCAGGAGGCCTTTCCTGCTTCTCACCCTCACTTTTGTGTGCATGTGGTATATTACTCTCGCAACGCCAGCACGTTTTGTCACGGCTTGATGTCTCAGCTATCTGCACTTCCTGGTATCCCTTGAAAGGTACTCTTGTAAGCTTGAGCTCAATGGTTTTCTTTTCTGCCTGCTCCATGGATATAGCAATGGTCACAGCTTTCTTTAAGCTCAGATCCTTTTCAGCTAGTAACCGCCCTTGAACTAGGTTGCTTCGTACGCCACATACCAGACGATCCCTTATGGCTTCTTCCAGGATGCTGCCAAAATGACAATATTGTGCCAAATCCCTCAGTGCAGACAAATACTCGGAAATCGTTTCGTTTTCCTCCTGTATACGTTTATAAAATTTAAAGCGTTCAACAATGATGTGTGGTTGTGGGTTGAAGTAGCTCTCCAACAAATGGCATAGGTCAGAGTACTTCTGCTGCGATGATTTGATGGGTCCTAGTAGATCTCGAAGCAAATTGTAGGTCTTGGGTCCAATGACAGTAAGTAAAATGGCTACTTTTCTTCTATCATCGTTAATATCGTTTGCTATAAAGTATTCCTCCAGTCTTTCAGCATACGAACTGAAACTTTCTCTGCTAACGTCGTAAGCATCAAAGCTTTTGAAAAAGGGAGAAAATCCTGGCATTTCCTTTGGCATTGTTCTATGCTATTGGCAGTATGCTCCAATAATATTTTCTAGGGCTTGTTCTGACTAACGTACCTTTCCTTCAATAGTGGTGCGTATTTTCCAAAACGCAACTTATTTAAATTGCTTCAAATGAGCAAGGATTTCTAATGAAGCAATCAACACAATCCATCTACAAGTGCTATCGACATCTTCAAATACGTCTGCTCATTGCTGACTTTCAAGCACTTGTTTACTCAAATAATCAATGATTTAATTACGAGCAAAAGAAATGACCCAAATAGAATGATTTTGACCAAATTCTATGAACCTAGCACAAACCGACTCATGAGTTGGGCTTATTTTTCGCTTTATTGAGTAATCACGCCATACTGGCTCTTTCTTTCGCAAAAGCAAACATGAGTTACAGACAAACATCTCTTTTTGCTACAATACGGTCTTTGAAATGGCTCTCGACATGAGTCGTGTGAGAAAAAAATGAATTTAATTAAAAGTGTCAAACCAGTTTAAATTGTCTAGTTTATTTGTGGATTCTCAAATATTCGTTTGTTGATAAATGCAACGATGAGTTATAAGCAAGGCAATGATCCAAATAGCGTGTTGTCTTCATGAGAGTAGCATGGATAACAAGCAGCGACTAAGCACTCAGCATTTCTTCTCAATTCTTTCCACTTGATTGATCAATCATTCCAATCTGCGTTTAACTTTGGAGATGGAACATACAACTTCCAAGGACATCATCGATGACTGAAAGTTTTTAAAAAGGTCATACCTTGAGTATTAGGGTTTCTAGCCCAAACCATCCTTTCAACCCAACCCATCCCTTCTTTTATGTTTACTCCCTTGAGTATCATGATATCATTTCATAAAAACATTTAGACAACATTTGAGTACTTTTAGAGTGAAAACATGAAAATGAACAATGGAAATTAAATGTGGTAAACAGCGACTAAAGGAAACAGTTGCACTTCCAAATCTGTCCGATTCTCGATTTCCAAACTGTTTTGCTGTGTAAGAGCAAATTAAAATTCCTGCATTAAAATTGTGTGCATTTTCTTTCCTTTACAGTGGTGTGATACGGAATCATTGCTTTGAAAGCATAACAAAAATGAAGCTAAGAACCAAATTGTCATAGTTGTCTTGTGAGTTATCATAAATAATGCTTACCTCCATAGTATGTTAAGCAGTTCATTTCGTCTTAGTGTTTACTTTTATTAGCTACAGCCAAAACAAACCGAAATATTTACAGCTCTCCAGATTACTGATACACTCCAAACCCATGCCTTTAACTCCTCTTTACTGTATAGCAATCGTGTAGATCAAGACATGGAGCTTAGAACCAAATTGTCATAGTTGTCTTGTGAGTTATCATAAATAATGCTTACCTCCATAGTATGTTAAGCAGTTCATTTCGTCTTAGTGTTTACTTTTATTAGCTACAGCCAAAACAAACCGAAATAATTACAGCTCTCCAGATTACTGCTACACACCAAACCCATTCATTTAACCCCTCTTTACTGTATAGCAATCGTGTAGATCAAGAGATGGAGCTAAATATTCTTCAGCACTGTAGGATGACATAAGATGGGGATCAATCTCAAAACTCAACCATATTCTTTGGTCCTGAAGGGACTCAGTAATTCACAACATAGACTTGGGCAGCAATGTATCGACGCATTATTATATGGCCAAGACCAGGTGCCTAGAGCAGTATGTTAGTAACTTGACATCAAAGATTAGACTCAAGTCTTTGCTTGTCAAGGTTTTGCTTTTGTTAAAAAGTTTCATAACAGCACAAAACTGTCTTTAGTAAAACTGACATCTATAAAGCTGTTCTTCTAAATAGCCCATCCTGCGCCGAGCTGTACAGTGACGACCTGTTTTCGGTGGTTTCTAAAGCAAGGTCAAAAGTTCATCGTGGTGTTTCGGAGGTGGTTTACATTCGGGAGCGTAAGCCTGGCATGGCAGCTAGTTTGTCACAGATGAGAGTACCAAAGAAATGTACTCTGGTAAAGGAAAATGGCGCCCCATTTCGAGGAACCTTGGTTTTTATTAGAATTATTGTAAATTGCTTGATGGCTTATCAGACGTAAGTGATCGAACGATACACAAGAGAATCCTAGTTGGTCCTTTCAACAGAAGATAAGTCTATTTATCTACCCAAACATAAGCCTGTACCATGATGCTTCGGTTAAACGCCCCCTCGAATAAAGGCCCCCCTATTTTAAATTTTTTCAATAAACGCCCCTCTATTAAACGTCCCCTCGAATAGATGCCCCCTTGCAGAGGGGTGTGTATTCGAAGCACAAAGAACAGTATTAACAATATACTACCATGCTTCTTTAGCTTTATTTCGTGAAATAGTAAGGAAATTTATGATATACGTCTTTCTTTCAAAATTTCATCGTTACAGAGGGAGATTTTGCCTTTCTTTTCAAAAGTTCCTTCTCTAAAACTTCCGTTGTGGCGTTTATTGTTCATAGTAAAAATTATTTTCGCGGGAACAACAAGTCTGATTTCTTGTTGACGGTTTCCAGTTATCATTGCTCTTATCTTGTTTTCTGGGTCTTGGTTGATGAAATGGAAGCAAAGACTTGAAATTTCTATGGGGATATGTCCAATAAGGATGTTGATAGTGACTTTGAACTAGATATTTAGATGTTTTTTTAAAATTGTACTTCTCGAACTAGACTTATTTAGTTGTTACTCAGAGTTTCACGCTAAGTGCTATCATCATTAGATGTTTTTTAAGCATATTGCCTAGGAAGAGTGAAAAAAATTCAATAAACGCCCCGCTCGAATAGACACCCCCCTAAAATATCAAAAAATTTAACAAACGCCCCGGGCGATTAACCGAAGCATTACGGTATGTACAAAAGGCTTGAAGGTTTTCTCAATGGCCAGGGATATATGATATCACTGCAACGCTTTAATCTTGATGATGAAGCCACTATGAACAGGGTACTGGTTGTATTCTAAAATTTGGCAGATGGAAAATGTCAATCCTGAGTTATGCAAATGATGTGGTTTTGATGGCAGGGTCTATTAAGGAACTGCAAGAGCTTCTTCGTCAAAGTCTTAAGTGTTAACGTCATTACCGTTGTCCGTCTGACAACCAAGGGAGAGACCCCAAGAACACATAACCTTCAATGACACTGAGAAAAAGCAAGTCAGACCTTTTTGGTTTTTCAGAAGCATAATCACAAATCACTGCAATGACGCCAAGGAAATCAGTTGCATGACAGCCATTACAAAATCTATCACATCAATATTAACCACAACCTCTAAAGATCGTGCTGTAGATAAAGTGGTCTATGTTTTCCACATACATAGCAACATACGATATTGAACGCTGGACAATGAAAAAGGCAGATCACAAATGTGTTTGGATTTGTTATTACTGTATGATATTGCGTATCTGCTGGACGGTCAAAGAGTCGAAGGCCTTCATTTTTCTGAAATACGAACTTGTAGGAGACTAACGGAATACTTTGACGTTTGACCAGTACGATACTTCTGAGATATTGCCAGAAGCTTTGGCGTCAAATGACCTACTAACAGAAATGTTTTTCGGAAGGGGGAAAATTGGAAGAAAAATTATGAAATACTCTAACAACGTCACAGATTTGACCTATTTAAACGCAGTGGAGAAAACTTCAGACAGGAATGGCTGGCGGTGATTTATCAAAATTGGATTCAAAGTTAATAAAACATACGTTAATAAATTTGGCTGCTTCTTCTTAAAAAGCAGAAAATTTTTAGTGTCATTCTTTATAATGTAATTATTTTTATAGTTAAGACTTCAGCCCTACTTTGAATAACAGAGGAGACAGAATGCGCACAAAACAAACGGTATCTCCCCTTGGAAATGTTAGCAAGTTTGTGAGTACTGGGCGTTAAGGGTGCGCCACTCACCGGCGATGTATTACAAGTTACATGGCATGCTTTCATTGACAGAAAAGGTCATTCACTTTTTTGCAACCTCTTATAATTGTGTCACTTTCGAAGGGAAATGAAAAGAAGTTATGGCCACAGGAGATTTGAACCCGTGTCTCGCGAATCTGAAGCCTTTCCCCTTGAGCGAAACAGCTTATAGGAAAAGTGCAAAGATAACCAGTCTTTCACCTCCCTTGTTCATTGATATTAACGAGTATCTTTCTGCTGGTATATACATTTACAAGCGTCATGTCTTGTCTCAACTTGTTTTGATGATTATGAGGGCCTGATTATTAAACGGCCTCAGTTTGGTTGTCATTACTGTAACCGAGGCATCAATTTCCGAAAATGGTTTGCATTTATAAGACAAACTGAGTTTCTTGCACATAAGTTCTGCGACGTCTTTGCTTTATATTCATATTCTCAGCATTTGAAAACAAAGGAGGTCAACACAGGTAAGCAGCTTAAGACTTGTTTGCTCTTTCAGTTTGTGACAGTGTGCTGCACATTTGGGCCTATCTTGAGGCTTGAATTGTGCAGTTAAGTCCTCCGTTGTATATTTTAGCAAAGGAGGTGAGTGGAGAAAGACAGTACACGATTTTGAAGCCAAGTAGCCTATTTAGTATGGATCATCCCAAGACATCCGAGTTATTGCTACTAGGGCTGTAGCTGGGCTATAACATTAAAGGCTTACTGCTCTTTTAGAACAGCACTAAGCCAGCAGCGCATGATCTGGTCTTTTTTTCAGAGTAATCATATGACCCTGGCGTTAGTAAGCTTAGATTCAGCTATATGACTATATGTTATTTTTTATGGTTTGAGTCGTAAATGTTCAAAAATTTGTTCATTTTAACACTGACTTTTCTTCAGCATTCATCTTTTAACCCCTATAAAAATAATTGGTCAGAAATATTCACAGGTATGTAGATGCTCTTTTACACTACTATTGCCCATAGGAAAAATATGCCAGCCAGTCCAAGATAGGGGGCAACAATGGTTCCATCTTACACTTATTTTTTAAATAAGAAACCGGCTATAAGAAACAAGTACTCAATGACCAAAAAGATACTCTATTACTTGTAATGTATTATTATTATTATGACCCTGATATTCAAAATGTATTTGAAGCTACTACATTTGCTAATGTTCAATATGATTGGTTTCAAAATACTAAATCAGTAATCAAAGAATT
>JANTCA010080362.1:0-14621 GCA_024741275.1 Chironex yamaguchii
GATAGGTAGATAGATAGGTAGATAGATAGGTAGATAGATAGGTAGATAGATAGGTAGATAGATAGGTAGATAGATAGATAGATAGGTAGATAGATAGATACGTCAATAAATGGAGATGTTACTGGTACACTTGCTATTGATGTATTATTTCAGGACTATAATTCAATATCGTACTCGGTCTAAGTAAGTACTACACATACTCTGTCATATGTTTTTATACCCGCAGTGTTTCCCATCAACTAGTGTTTTCCCTGAAAACTACTTTCTCAAAATACCCTAATGTGCGTTTGGTTTTGGATACCGTGCGTAGCAGGTTATCAATTCTAAGCCCTGGGTTATTCACAAGGCAAAATTGTTTAATCTCAAGTCTTTGAACTAATAAGCATGCCATTGGACCTTTGACCTTTTCCATATGCCCAAGATATTCAGTTAGCTTTGATCCATCCTGCTCACTCATACACTGCATTTGCACCGTGATCTTCACTCGACTAGTTCTTAAATGCTAATTTGTTAGCATTGATAGCCATATTACTCAAACTTTTTTTTGTTTTTATACAAGTTTTAACTCACAACAATACAAATGAATTCTACTTTGCCATCCAAAGTAGGAAAAGACACAAGGTCATCTGGTCCCCACTCCGGATGGCACTTACAATTTTACTAATTTATCAAACAACAAAGAAAAAGAAACTACGAGATGAAAAAGAGACAAACAGTAAAGAAAAAGGGAGCTTGGTAACATATTTATCAGTGAAGAAAAGTAAATGCAACTAGATATTGTTATATAAACTTGAACTGAAAATCAAACTAGTTTATATTTTGGCTGCTTGATATTAAGCTACCCCGCCAAAACTAACACAAATAGGGGAGTGGCCGCAGGAATTAAACATCGAGGCATTCAATGAAAACGTCTTGTTGCTATGATATATAAAATAGTTGCTACTAGAATTAATCTGTTAGCACTTTCATTGAGCCTTGGATTGCAATAGAGAAGCAGTTCACATATAGATTCAGAACTAAGAGTATCAAGCTTAAATCCAGGAATTTCTGAAAGCTTGTGAAAGAGGTCATTACGCATTTGTTGAAATAAAGGGCAATGCAGGAGAAAGTGCTCATTATCTTCGATACCTGTATTGCTTGTACAGGTGAGATTCACGACTTTAAAAGAGTGCCGAAACCTGTGTTCGTTTAATGGACTAAATCTAACACGGAGCTTGGTTAGGCATCTCACACCATGTGTGTCACTAACTGCAAAAGCTGACTTTTTCTGGTCTTATTTTTGCAAGTAGTTTGCGTTTAAATTCGTCGAGCGTCTGTGAAAGGCGAACATCCACTTCCAAAAGATTCCATCTCAAAAAGTACATTTTGGAAGTATGTATCGGAAAAACGTGCAGTTCTGGAGAGGGCTAGATCGTATTGGCGGGGATTTCTAAGAGAATATGAAAGTTCACGAACAGCAGGGATTTCGTCAAATACGTATGCTGGTTGATGCTTTTCCCGTAAACTGAAAAAGTGGCACAGACACCTAAACCACTTTCTGTTGTAAAGGTTTTGCCATCCTAGTTCATTGAGAAGCCTCTGTCTACTAGTACCTCTCCATGCTCCCGTGACTGCAAGAGCTGCAGAGTACTGTGTTTGTTCAAGTCTTTCTGTGATGTCTTGGGTCAACCATGGGTCATATTTATGGTATATGATATCACCATAATGAAGGTGGGGCCTAAAGTTTAAAGTTGTAGAGTTTGTAGAGTGCGTCACGGGGTACATACTTGGTTAGAAATCTTATCATCCCTATTCCCTTCCTTGCCTTGATAATTGCTTCACGATTGTGGCTCTTAAAGTCTAGTTTGGAGTCAAGGATCATGCCCAGGTGTTTATGTTCGGATTTCCTCACTATTTCCTCATTACCTAGATTCAGTGGTGGATGCAGTGGTTTAACACGTTTTGTAGGAAAAATTACTTGTTCAGTCTTTTCAGCATTAAACTGCATCCTCCATTGCCACGACCAAAGTCTAACCTTATCAAGATCACAATTTAACTCAAAGCTGTTCTTGCCTCATCTCGCTCCAGAGAAAACAAAGATGTATCATCCGCAAACAATTTAATGTCATAATTGAGATTTTCAATGAGATCATTTATGTAGACTAAAAAGAAAAGAGGGCCAAGAACAGATCATTGCGAAACTCCAGATGTAATTGTTGCCCATTCAGAACATTTTCCATTCAAAACGACTCTTTGTTTTCGACCAAGCAGGAAATTTTGCATTAAGGATAGCGAATCACCGGATATGCCATTGCATTGAAGCTTGTACAGAAGACCGTCATGCCACACTCTATCAAAAGCTTTAGACAGATCTAAAAAGACAGAACGTGTTTCAAGGTTTGGCACGTTCTCAAACCCACAATATATCTTATGGGTAATAGCCAGTAGTTGGTTGATAGTTGAGTCTCCCGGACGCAAGCCAGATTGATTGGGAGTCAAGAGCTTGAGGTCACAAAGGTCCTTGTGTATAGCATTAAAGATAACATTTTCAAAATTTTTTCCAAAAATTGGCAAGAGCGATATAGGTCGATAATTTCCTTTTTTTTGCCTACTTTCCTTTTTATGAATAGGAACAATGTTAGCTTTTTGCCTTATCGAGGGGTAAGTTCCTGTTTCAAGACACATTTCAAATATGAGACAAAGTGGTTTCAATAGGGCAGAATCACCCAGTTTTATCATATGAGCGGAAATCCTGTCCCAGTCATGAGCTTTACTGCTATCTAATGACCTAATTAGTTGAATTACCTTTTCACGGTCAATGAAAACATTGTTTAATATTTGATCACATCGTCGACAAAAGACTGGAATGGTGCTCCCAGTCACTATCGTGGATCACTGTTGTACAAAAAATTCGTTGAGAATTTTAGCCTTTGTTTCCATATTTGTGACAAATATTCCATTTTCAAGGAGAGGAGGAATATTAATAGCCGTCTTCCTATTAAGTAGTCTGTTGAATACTGACCAATATGTTTTAGGACCTTGCAGGGTTAATTACTTTTCGACCTAAATTTGTGAAGTATTTCTCCTTGGCATTTGCTACCATTTTAGATGTTTCGTTTCTTACCAATTTGACCACGACCCAGTCTTCCTGCCATTTTACGCGTTTATGAAACTTTCTAAAAACTCGATGTTTTCGTTTTATTATAGTTTTAAGTTCCTGTGTCATCCATTGTGGGTCTTTGTCACAGCATTTGACAATTTTATTAGGAATACTCATTGACATGATGGAAAGTATCTTGTTTGCGAAAAATTCAGCCATTTGTTCAGTATCAGGACCATCAAACTGCATCTCAAAGTCCACTCTATTTATGGAGTCCCTAATTGCCTCTTCGCTGCATTTGCATAGTCCCAAAGAGTTCTACTGTAGGCAGGAGGGTATGGAATAGAAATATTTAGCTTGCCATATACAATTTGATGCTGGCAGTGTTCATCAAGAGAGTCCTGACTCTATAAACATATAAGGTTGATCAGAAATAATAAGATCTGTACAGGACATCCCTTCATTGCTTATATTTGTAGGTTCATTAATTAGTTGATAGAGATTATTTATTTCGATTAGTTCGTCTAACGCAGTTCCTTCGGGGTGCTCGACATCCATTGGGATGATCTACAGTTGAAATCTCCAGTTAGAATTATCATATGAGGCTTTTCTGCTTGAAACCGATTTAAGGTCATTTGCAAGTGATTAATGAAACCATCAAACTGCTCTGCTGATTGGGTTGGACTTCGGTAAACAGTTGTAAACAGTATTTTTTTACGCGCAATAGTGATTTCTGCTACAACCACTTCTTGAAGATATTCGAGATCTCTTCTTCGTTTAATTGGTAACCCCTCACGAAAATAAAGACCGACTCCCCCAGTTTTGCTATTGCTAGGGTGATCACTACGAAAGATATCCTTACTAAAACCTCTATAGTAATGGAATCGTTTTCAACAGAGCTTTTCAACATAGTTTCAGATACGGCTACAACATCGAAGAGATGGATGCTATTATAGGCCTCAATTAATGGAATTTTTACACCTTCCCTACCACAGATACTGTTTAAATTCCAATGAAAAATTTTTAGAACACGTTCCCGATCAGGACTAGGAATTGACTTGATGTCTCCAGCTACTAACAGATAAATTTTTTAATCGATCATTTTCCAGGCTAAAATGTTGTTTAAAAGGATAGCAAGTAAAAGTGCATTGACAGCCTTTTTAAAGAACTCAAAACGTGATGTCGAAATGTTTTGGGATGGTGCAACGTAAGTGCCAAAAGTTGTGTCAATCGGTGGGAAAATAGTAAAATACATAATGGTGTTTCAAAAACTTTTGCAGTCAAATTCATGAACTTACAAGTAAAATCATGAGATTTCGAAAAATATTCATGTTGCTTCAATACAGTACAACATGATGCCACAAACAGCGAGCAGGGGAGGACAAATACTGATACCCAGATAAAGACGTAAATGTAGACGTAGGTCTCAAACTCAAAACTTTGTGTTGACAAATAATGATACCCAGATAAAGACATAAAGGTAGACATAGGTCTCAAACTCAAACTTTGTGTTGTACTCTTGAATTTTGCAGTCATCAGACCGAATGAAAAACGCAAGTAGGAATTTGATTATTAAAATCATATTTTCCCGCCAAAAAGCGACAGAAATTTATGGTGACCAGAATACTGCAAATGGTGTTTTGTAGCCTTAGTTTGATGTACGTACATGAAAGTGAGAACCTACGTTACTTGGGCCGATGCGTTACTTAGGCTGCAACCATGGACTTGGCTATACTGCGATCTTGGTCACGTGATGCATAAACTCCATTGGTAGCCAAGACGGTAGCAACATAAGGGTCACCACTCGCTTGCCTGATAAGTGGCGTATTCCCCAAGAAAATTGGCGATCACAGTCTTCCACAGCTTGTCACCATTGACCTCAAGAAGACACTGGATAAAGCATCCTGCTTTCTATTTCATAGTCAGTCTCAGTTTGAGTTGGTTGCCATACTCTGGACCACGAACTTGTGTTTGACAGTAATAGTGTTCTGAGTAAAGTTTTACAGTAAAGCTTTAAGGCAACAAGCAGTCGTAGTACACTAACATTAACTCATTTTACGGAAATTCTTTTTGTCGATTAATGCCTCTGGAGTTAAGAGAATTAACTTTGTTGACTTCTGCCTTCGAGCTGGATTGCCAGATTTTATAACCTCATGAAAACCCTGCTAAAAGTAGCAGTTAATGCATTGCAATTAAATAGAAAACACTGTGGCATTGTAATGCTTACTAACTGTAGTCTCACTATTGTCACTAGCTAATTACACACCGGCAGACAAGAGTTTAGAACAACGCTGATGACTGTAATTTCTGGATGCTGTACGTAGTTTGAATTTCCTGCACCTTTAACCCCTATGGTGCTACCATTTTGAAGCCACTGTTGCTCTGTTTGAAGCTCCTGTATTGTTGTACTTTGGACAATAGCTGTTTCCCAGATCGCTCAGTCTAGTTCTATTAAGTCTGTGGCTGCAGCATCCCTCTCTATAGACCACTTTCACATTTAATTTGAAACCGAGGTTCCGGCTTGAGAATGAGGTTATTTCACTGGTCGAAATGAAGATTTTTATCACTGTCTTTCGACACTGTCCCATTGACATTTAGCTCCGTGTTAGCATGGTATACTTACCAACATGTTACGTTACCTTGGTGACTTTTGGAAACTTAATATCATTAAATGTCCAACAAATAAAATTACAGTCACTTGAACAGGCCTTGCTCATTGCTAAATGACCTTCCATAAATAATACCGTCATCTTTCCGTGTTTTTTTGTTGTTGGTAGTTGTGTGTTACTTGTTGTGGCACGTTCTACTTCAATGTGCTTTGAACATGATTTGGACTCCTTTATTTGCGGTTGTAAAAATCCCAACTTATTCCTGACTATAGACAGATCAACATCACTCGCGTTGGGCGAGCTGGACCATGAAGACCTCATCTTGTAACTGGGCTGCAGCTTGACGTTTTGATTATGCATGTCAAAAGTACAATTAATCAATGTTTCGTGTCTGTACAGAGGCGTTTTTTGAGGTCAGAAAATTTGTTTTGCTTACAATCGACATGTGTTGAGGTAAATATTATCATTATCCGAGATCTTACCAAGTCAATTTGTCATAAACGAATTTTGCGGATAGACTTACCAGATACAAGAACAAACCACTACAAACATCTGACATGCGTGATTCGCGAGGGTCAAAAATGGTGCGTACTACCCTATTTTGAAGAGCCAAAGCACAGAAACTGTTTAGAATTTTGGCAAAATATTTTGCGCATGTTCATCATATATTTTGAGGTACCTGTACAAATTTTTCTAGCCAAATCCGAGTCGGTCACTATCCCGACCTCTGGTTGAGTTCATATGGAATGACCCATCTGCGTAATTCAATTTCTCACTACTTAAGGTCTTTTATTCAAAACCAGTCAAATTCAGACATAAGAGTAGGTGGTATTATAAAGCTTTCGCGGTAAAAGACAGGAAACTAGATCCAGATTCATATTAATCACCAATTAGTACAACATTACTAGCCAAAGGGGTCTTTTCTTTTGATGCATAAGCAAAATAATTTCTTATATCCCTCACGTCTGTTGACTTGATTGCCTGTTTTGGTTCTTTTCCTCGACGGTGGGCATGATCATCCATTTGTTCGTTTTGTTCTTTCGCATCCTTTAGAAGGAATGAACCCAAGATCCGTTGTAAAAATGTTCCTGCAATTTTCGCTTTAGCCATACACGGTATTTCAAGGCCTCCTTGTACCAGTGACGACTCTCTGTAATGTTTGCCGGTTAACTTAACTGTCAGTATTCCCCAACGAAAGATGAAGAACTTCGAAATTCTCGAAATCTCTACTTAGCAGATGACCCACAGTAACATCGTTGTCAAATTCACAGACTTTTATGGCGTGCCAATCAAACACATTGTTTACGTCATGCCTTTCGATAGTGATGGAAGCCGCGAACGGCAGCAGTGAATTCCAAAACCTTGCTGTGCGGCATCTTTAAGCGCTGCTATATATACTTGGAATAGTTTTCACAAGAAATATTGAACTACTTGAAACAACAGTCTACTGGTACATAAATACCCTCGGCTGAACAAAGGCTGGAAAATAAAGTGGTGATTTACTGCAAGTTCTATGCCATAAGGTTTTATCCCTCGTTCGAAATAACATTGAAAAGAAATACAATTCATGCACAAAGGGGAATTACGAGGCATATAAAGTTATGCAATAAGTAAAAACGTGATTTTAAATTTTCATTTTCAGACAGAAGGAAAAATACACATCCAAAAGACCCGGCAAGTGTTTTTCCCTACTTTACACGATTGACAATGAGAAGGAAAACTTTTTTATTCCTTTTCTTTCCGTCATGATGTCGAGTTCTCAGATATCAACAAAAATTAGTGAAAATCTCACTAATGCTGATTTTCAAAGAGAGTTTTCTTCGGAAATTGTTGTTTAGTGAATTCCCGGCCCTTTATCTACTTAATTCACGTATAAATCTTAAGCAAATTCCTTCTCTAAACAAGTATCGGCTCTTATAACGTCCGTCAAGCACTTCTTCCTTGCTCATCTCATCCCTTTTTCGTAATAACTCTTTTTTGCAATATTACTACAATTTCGAAATTACCATGTGGTATTCTGTCACTAAAACCTAGGCAACAGCCTGCAATTTGACTTAAAATCGACGCCTACGTCCAACGTCAACACGAGGCTACACATATTGACGTCATGCGCCCTTACCACTTACCTAAGTTAAAATCACTTGTTGAATAACTAATCAACAATACAGAATTAAGTAATTGATAAACTGTTAGCTTTAACGTGTAAGTAATGTCCGTCTTCATTAGTAATAGCAATTAGTTTAATACAGCATGTTCAGGGAGAGGTAACTAGCACTTCACCTGGTATATACAATGGTAGCGACCTGAATCCTACGAATTTAATCACGTTTGCTACACTCCCTTTTACGTCTAACATAAAGGTCGCTACAATTGTTCTTCATCCAATAGAATCCTTGTCGTCTCCTGTGCAGAATCCACTGCAGCTGGCCTTTTGATTCTCATCCTGCGATTTGTCAAATCGATTCCATCGTAACTTCTGTTAGCCATACAAATTATCTTGTTTAGTTCCTCTACTGTCATTTTCGAACGTATCTCCAATGGACATTTTCTTGCAGAGGTCGATCCCACACCTTACCCTTAGCAATCATTCTGACTCCTCTGACTATATTGTCCTTACCTTGTAACAATTCACATACAAGGCCATGGTTCCATTGTCGAAGGTTTTTGCTGTCTCCGACAACCAAAGCTACTTCTCCTACTTCAGGGTGTTGTGAGCCCCGACTTGTGATGTCATGTCTCTCTTTGAGACCTCTGACATACTCTGTGGTCCACCTTTTCCATACTGTTTCCTTTGCACTCCTTATCCTTCCTTGCAACAAATTATCCCACTCATCCTCTATTTTATCATTGACTGTCAACATCATACACTCATTCTTTTTTAACTCCTCCTTTGCTAACTGTGGAGCACTCGGTAACTCTCCCTCCTTCCGTGGCCACTTTGTGACATCTCCTAGCCATGATGGTCCTTCCCACCATCCAATGTCTCTCAGTTTCCTTACTGAGGCCCCTCTGCTACCATAGTCCGCACTGTTCATGTCTGTGGGGCCAGCCTTGACCCTACGAAAATGTCTCAGAGAAGGCGTAATGAAGATGGTCCTGGGCTCATACACTCGTTTATTGAGTATGATTTTGCATCTGGCTTACTACTAGCATCAAAAACCATCCTCATCTTGGTACTTGTGTCTTCTTCCCTTACCACCGGTTTATGGGGCATATAAAGGACTCGTTTCCCTGCACATGACATCACTTCATACATCAAAAAGTTCAACATTCCATTAAACAACCCTTACGTGTCTCATCAAATTGTTAAAGACTCAAAAAGTTCAGGACTATGTTGCTCAAAAAACATTATTTAGAATTTTTTATTGGAACGGGCACTGTGGTTTGGTGGGTTTCGCGAGCATATGGTGAGGCAACCATAGAGGAAAATCATTGAGGAAAAGCAAGACTCAAATTCGATGAGCTAACAACTGTTGTAACTGAGATTGAGGTTGTAGTCAATTCACGCCCTTTGACATACATCTGTCCAAATGAATCTAAAGGGCCAATTACACCAGCTTATCTAGACACGGGGAGACGTATTCTTACTATGCCAATGCATGACGTAGATGAGAAAGCAAAAATTATGATGCTACAATCATTGAAAGGCATGCTCGTTACTTACAAAAGACATTTTTGGTCAAGGTGGAGCAACAAATATTTTTGAGTTTGCAGAATTTCATCATTTAAAGAACAAAAATCTACAGAGACCTGATATACAGGAAGGAAATGTTGTTGTGATTAAAAAAGCAAGTGCGTCAAGGCACTCGTAGAAGCTAGCAAGGGCGGAAAAGCTTAACCAATCTGTTATTTCTTTTATCATATTGATCCAACCATATTCACTTCCTTTGCCCTTCACACAAAGCAGGATGGGAGGAGATAAAAATAAGATACATGAAAACACACTCTCCGCCCGCCACCCCCAGACAGAGCACAATGGTACATTCCCAGACCAAAAACTATCTTGGACTTTAAACCTTGGCCAAGAGGAGTTGAAAGTAACTATCGCAGGACGTGCAGACAAACGGTCCATTACATGAACATTTACAATAACACTGCATGGTAAATTCCTCCCCCTCCAAATAATCTTCGGTGGCAAAACTCAAATGAGCTTACCAATGTTCAAGTTTCCTGAAAAATTTTCATTGAGTGCAAACACTAAGCACTCCAGCAACACTGCTTGACTGATTTTAATAATTGACGTCATTCTTCCATATGTTAAACGAGAAAGAAAAAGGATCAAAAATCCAAACCGAGCAGCAGTCTTCATGCTCGATGTGTTTAAGGGGCAGATGACTAAAGACGTGACAGATTTGCTACTTGAGAATAACATCTACTTTGTTTAAGGTAAAGAATAATACGACTCAATTGTTTCAGCCACTTGACCTTACTGTCAATAGACAATGCAAGGCGTTTCTCAAAAGGACGGCTTTCAAAGCATTTTAATAAACAGTTAGCTCTCCGAAAAAAGTAGAAGATATCGAAATGAAGTTCCCTCTGACGACAATGAAACCACTACATGCACATTGGATAACTGAGCTTTATAATTATATGTCAAAGCAAGAGGGTGTTAACATCATTTTAAATGGTTGGAAAGCATCGAGTTTTCTCGGTGCAATATAATCTGGATCTGCTGGGCTACCAGAAATTGATCTGTTCCAAGAAATCGCTCTGTTAACATCTCACGTACCAAATATTCCAATACCAGAGAGAATTTCGGACTTTGTAAATAAAGAAAGTAGCGATACAGATTGTCAATGGGAGGATAGTTCCGAAGATTTTGAAAGGAATGCTTTCTATTTAATAATTGACGACGAACTAGACTGATGTCAGGGGTGGACTGGCCAGTCGGGCTAACGGGCTAGGGCCCCCTTTCTTTTGGGAATTTTTTTCAAAGTTATGTAATTTGAGATCGTAGTAGCTAGTGAAGGGGTCTAACTCACAATGGTTGGAGTTAGGCAACTTCGAGCCCCCAAGCATTAGGCTTCCATGTAAGTATTGAGCAGACTATTACTACTGCTACCAACTTGCACTGATCAGTGAAGGTTTACTGTAGACCTAAAGGGCCCCCAAAGATAAAATGGAGTTACAAATCCAAACATGATATTCATATCATTAAAGAACTCATGAAATTCGAACAAATTTTGAGATCCACTGGAAATTCTAATTACATGAATTCTACCGTACCTAAATTTAGCCCAATGTGCGCAAATAGAAAGAGAAGAAAGTGCGAATATAGGTGATGAGTAGAGTAAATAGAGCGTGATGAGAGCGTGAACATGAAATTGAGGACATCTTGGGGTATGAATATTTCTTAATAAATGTAAATGCCAGCTTGTGATGATTCATTGAATGCCATTAAATGAGGAGAAAAAATGGAGGGTTGAATGAATGAACAGATGGTGAAAAGGTAAATATGCCTAGATAGAGTCACAGCAAATGGATAGAATGATTGGTCATTTCATTGAGGAATTATGCTGTTTTGCTCATTTGCTTTGACATTTCTTCTGAGACGGATGGTTTAAGGTTATGAAAGAAACCCTCGAGCACATGTCTGAAGTGAAAAAGAAAGCAAAAGGTGGTTGCCAAAAGCCAAAATAAAAGAAACTCGCAGAAGACTGCATCAAAATCACTCCGTGTGAAAAGCTATTTTGCTAAGGTTCCAGCTACTGCTCATTCTTCTTCAGCGTCAGTAGCTACACATTTGGAAACAGATAAACTTTTTGAAGGTGAGTTTAGCTTAATAACAACCCTCTTGCACCATTTACTTTCCTTGATCATGCACAATTTACTCCACTTATTAAAAGCAAAGGAAATGAAGACAGTAACACCTGTATGCAAAACGATCTTTTCTCCTCAAGGCCACAATAATCTTGAAGGATATTACAACTTAGATTTTAAAGCGCTCTCTTTATCTGCAATAGAATGGAAGGTGAGAGCCGTAATTCCTTTGGAAATTTACAAAATAACTAGAAATTATTGCAAGTGACAAAATCTTCCAAATTGCCTCGCGTTTGCTAACCAGACGTAATATTTTCCCCTTTAGCAACAAAATAAGCAGAAGAACGAGTCACTGGAAATGCTGATACAGTGCTCATTTCACGAGAGGAGCAAGAGTCACTTCCCTACAAGGTCCCTAGATATGATGCAACTGCTGACATGTTGGACAACGATGAGGAGCAGGCAGCAGGCATTGCTCATAAAAAGTTGATCTCAAATGCTGCAGTCAGGATTCTGCATCTCCTTATTTTATTCAACCCTCGGCATCTCAGCTGATTAAATTTCTGAAACAACACCCTTTTCAACCAACAGAAGGAATTTCCTTTAAACATGCTATTGCTTATAGCCTGGTCTCCTTGCATGTCTCTGCAAGGAGACCAGGTTCCACGAAAGTGGGTAAGTTACTCACAGGAGCATGATGGTCTGATGTGTTTCATCTACCTTGCTTTTTGTAAAACAATGGAGGTTCCCATTTCAGTGACTGTTTCGGACAGAAAACACGTTTATACACATCTGAAGGAACACGAGTGCTTCAAAATGCACACTTTGGCGGTAGAAGCATGTATGATTTAACAGTCAAAATCTGGGTCAATCCAACGTTTATATCAGGGACCAGCAGCTGAGAGACACAGACACCAAGTGGATCGGTGACGAGCAATTCTTGTTAGAATCATTGAGGTAACTAAAAGCTTGGGGCTGCAAGGGCTTGTGTTAGTGGAAGAAGTAATGAATCTGCATGCAGCCTCTAAGATGATGTTGCAAATCATGCAAACTTATTGGGAATTATCAAATTGGTGGCAATGTTTGACAATTCACTTCAAGAGCACCTCAAAACAGTAACAGTACGAAGCAATGCTTCAAAGGAAAGGAATTCAAGCAAAATTGGATGAGGATGTTTTGTCACTTTTCTTAGCAAATCAACTGTAAATTCCCTTCTGCACATGTTCAGAAATATTATCCAAGAGAAAATTGCAGATGAAGTGAAAAAGGCCACTATTTTTCCTATTCAAATGGATGCAACTCAAGATTTCAGTGGTCAAGATCAATGTTCTATCATGGTACGCTATGCATGCCAAGGATCTGTTCGAGAGAGGCTTTTGAGTGTTGTCAAAGCTAGTGGCACTAGCAGCTTAGAATTGTTCAATTTGCTCAAGAAAACCCTAGATCAGCTAAAGACCGATATTTTCAACTGTGTTGGAGACAGCTTTGATGGAGCAGCCATTATGTCCGGCAAGTATCAAGGAGTTCAGGCTATGGTTACGGAAGTAGCATCTAAGCATATTCATGTTTAGTGCTATGCTCGCACACTGAATCTTATTCTTGGTGACACCACTGCACTTAATGTCTCAACTGTCAGTCTCTTCAGTCTTTTCAACAAATGTGCAACTTCCTTCCGAGAGTCATTTAAAAGGATGGAAGAGTGGGAGAAATCCATGCTATCCAAGATTGGAACTGCAAAACTCCGAAGGCATTACATAATTGGCCCAGCAAGATGGTGGGCGAAATCAGGAGCAATTGGAAGATATTAGGACCACATCACAAAGAAGATGCAGCAGAGAAAGGCCTTTTTGTAGATCTGGTGACTGCTTTGTCTGCTACAGCTTAAATTCAGCAGGGAAACCAGAGATCAATCAAATGGTTTACTTAGCAAGCTCCTGTTTTTCGAGACCATCACAACCGCATTGGTTTTCAATAGAATCTTCTCAATCACTACCCCATTATCAGAATATTTGCATGCAAGGAATCTTGATATGCAACAAGCATGGAAAATGGTTGAGACTGATACTGAAAAGCTAACAAACATTAGCAAAGATTTCCAGCAAATTCACCAGAAAGACGTCAGGTTTGCAGAAAGTGCCAATACGATCCTGCACGAGAAAGCCAAGGATGATGACATATTAATCAGAGTAGCTACAACCGTTCCTGAAAAGAGAAGGTTGTATGTGCAGTGAAAAAATGTGAAATTGATGTGCACAATACGATCATGGATCAGGTAGTGTCAAGCAGGAAATGGAGATTACTGCAACATGGAAAGGATTTTTCCAGCCTCGACCAAAGTAGATTTTGATTATTTTTTTTATTTATTGACATCTATTTTAAGCTGCCTTATAGCTCCATCATTTTGCTTCAAACAAGAAATTTCCAATGTTTCGGTATAAGGAATAATATTTCGGTGTTTCTGCTTTTATCTAGAATTTGGTTCACTGAAATCTGTTCGGTATTTGTTAAGCATTCCCAGTAGATTTCGTTGTTTTTCTTATTTATAAAGTGAAATATCACGCACTCATTAGCCTTCATAGATCAGTGGAAAAGTCATTCTAACTAATGGATATCACCATATTTCGTTGAGCAGTTTCAAGCAAAGCTTTCATGCTTGCTTCAATATTCATGGAACAAGATATATTTATCCAATACTTTTTGTTATTCATGAGTATAGTTCAAGATACCGAATTCCAGGAGGCTAGATATTATAAACAAATACTGCAGTTACCCCCCAAAATTAGTTGTGGTACCGGGTTCCACTCCTTGAAATCACCCGGACCTCTATTTATGTGCCAGTCCGCCCCTGACTGATGTAGACGTTTTGCATACTATTACTTTAAAGTCTCGTTATGTATGAACTATAAAGAGCATTATGTTATTAAATTTCGATAACGGCTGTCCTTACAGTGTTTTCATTCAAATAATTTCATTTGGCCATCCGCTAAAATAAATTCCGCCAAAAATGCCTTTGACTAAGAATCCACCAAAATTAATTCCGCCAATTTGTGATCGATTTGGCTGATTGCTTTAAGGTACGTCATTGGGCTATATCATCATAGAGTTACTAGGACAAGAGGGCTTGGTACCGAAGAAATATACCAAAATATCGTGTCAGTCAAGGGCATCCAAAA
>JANTCA010080373.1:0-32095 GCA_024741275.1 Chironex yamaguchii
ATGATCAAAAGAATATCACGAAAGTTGATTTAACGTTCTTGATTTCTTGTGGAGATCCATCTATTCCATTTTTTTAAGTTTGAAGTGTAACGCTTATAGTATTTATTCTGAATTGTTATTCTGGTGTTTTTTTAATCAGGCGGCTGCTGCATGGGCCCTGGGTCAGATTGGAAGGCATACTCCTGAGCATGCAAAAGCCGTTGCTGTTGCTAACGTTTTACCTAAATTGCTGCAAGAATATTTAAGACCGGATGCCTCTGAAGATCTTCAGACCAAGGTAGTCATCACGTTTAAGTTGCTTTGTGAATGGAAAGTTATCTAAATTACATTCAGCTTCTGTTATTTTTGGGAGTTTGTAGTTTTCTTGAGAAGTTTGGTGTCGATTTGAATACGTTTGGTATCACCAGGTGTCGATTTGAATACCTTAATTTTACAAGGATCAATTGTGTTTTGCAGTAATTGATCTACTGTTCTTTTTCTACTTTTCTTTAATCCGATATCTTATGCGTTGTCAACGTCTATTGTCTGGTGTGTTCAGTATATAGAGACCTGAAAATCACCTTGAAAATTTGCAACATTGCGCTAAAACCTACTTAAAAGCTTTTTGCGTGTGAAAAAATATAGAGAGACTCTAAACAAACTGAGTATAATAGCAGTGTTACCAACAAATGTTGATGCTTTGATGATAGCAAGTTGTTTATTTTGTTGTTCTTACAGGCCAAAAAATCACTGAAAAATATCTTGCAAAAATGTGTGCACTTGCCAGCTCTGGAGCCACTTTTGCATGATGCACCACCAAATGTTTTAAAACACGTAGTTTCACAGTTTGGGAAGGTGCTTCCACATGACGCCAAGGCAAGAAAGCTGTTTGTAACGAGTGGAGGACTGAAGAAAATCCAAGAAATAAAAACAGAACCTGGCTCTGTTATTCATGAACACGTCAATACGATAAATAATTGTTATCCCGAGGAGATTGTTAGGTGAGTAGCCAAAACAGAATGTGAGCGCTATTGGTGTATTGTTGTTTGTTAAGGTGTTACCAGTACATACTACAAGACTGAAAATGAAGCATAGTCATACCCAAAAGCATATATTCCGGTCCTCAACCCTTCCAAAACTCTAAAACATTGCATTAGACCATTTCTTTGTTGGTGGTTGGGGAGAGGGGGTATGTGTGTTATTGAATCACAGGGAACAAGAGATATATAAGTTTGAAATAAGTATTTTCAACTTAGCAACCGTGTCTAATCATTTAAATTACTACAACTGGAACGTGTGTATGTTTAGTAGCAAGGTTGTCCAAAGAACGCCACCGAATCTCTAGTTTCCCGTTGAAGACAGTCATTATATATGCAGGCATTAGAACTCTTCGGTAGGACAATCTACTACCAAGTCGAATAACGTTAACAAAATCAGAAGCTGTCCCTTACGCGGAGAGGAATCGTTCGCTGGACGTTCAAAATATGCGTTGTTTCGGTTTCTCTCAATAAATAGGAGAAATTTAGAGATCGATACCTGTGAGTTGGAGAAGAGTCATTCGTGTTAAAACAACAAGATAACTGCTACTTAATGGTCCCATAATCCTTATGTTAACTTTTTGTAGTACTTTTTATTGAACATTGCATTTTCTGTATTGTGTATACAACTCATCCCAAGACAGTGATTATTGACTTTATTATTGTATTTGATACCTGTATTCATTATGCCTTCAGTTTGACTCAAACTCTTATGATGTTATAACAAGTCACGATTACCCTACTTTCCTTTCGTTCTGCAGGTATTATTCGCCAGGCTATTCTGAGAAGCTTTTGGAGAGAATAGAGCAATATCAGCCAGCGTAAGAAGAAATCTCTTGAAGTGTGAAAGATGAACTTTTGTATATAAGTGGATTGGTGACTTATTGCTGTAAGGTACACGTTCATGCTGTAATAAGAATTGTAGATATCAGGCATTCCGATTGTAAACTGATGAAAATACCAATAGACTGTTTTTAATTCCGTTTTCTCCTTTTGACGAATTTGCTGCATCATCTCTCGAGACAGAAATCTCATTATGACTTAAGTACCTTGTCCTGGGTTGACTTGACTTGATTCACCATCCTTGTCAGATCAGGGCCGCCTCACGATATCAACAACGCGTCGCTATTGAAATCTGTCGAGGGCAATTCCTTCCGCAAGCCCCAGCCAGTTATCGTACCAATATACGTTTCGACATGCTTCATTAATTTTTCAGGGTCATTTAAGACGGCATTCTCCAGAGTACCTACCTAAGCACAGCACGTTTCAGTAAACGGGTATACTCCATTCTTAAGACATGCCCTACATGAAACCAAATGAAGTGGGCCAGAATGCACATTTTGTCGTTTTTCAGGGCAAACAGGATACATTATTTACCAGTCTGGGCATTGAAAACGTACATGAATAACGTAACTTGTCTTGATTCGCCATCATTGGAAGGAGTAGGGCGGACTCACGGATTCCAGGATGAAGCATCGCCGTTGGGATCCGTTGAGGACCATTTCAAGTATATCATGTGTTCTATGGTTGGAAAAATAATGCGTTTCGGTAGGCGGGTATTCTTCACTCTAAAGACATGCTCCAATCACTCCAGTCGATGGTGTTTCAGCACTGTGGTTAGCGAAAATCGGCTATTCAGTCTCCAACTGTAGTGTTGGTCACGTGCTGCCGATAGTCAATGTTCAAAATTTGCCTCACATGCAATTAATATGGGACAGTTCACATCAAGCTTAGTCATAAATATAGAAAATGGCTTCTCGTGGTCAAATGATGCCAAATATTCCAAGTGAAATAGAATGTATGGTGTTATTTTATAAAAATGGCAGACTCGATTAAGAAAACTGTGAAGATAATTTATTGTACAGAATGGAGGCTGTGCCTATAGCAGAAGGTATGACGAAATTGATTTAAGCGTGGTTGTCTTTAGATATGGCGCATGTGTGTATGACGTCCTAAAAAGTCCCCAGACTACGAAATATCAGAAACTCTTGTTACCAGTAAATTCCATAGACTTTCTAAAGTTTTCATAACTCAGTACTACATGATACGTACAGCGGGTGTGGAGCTGTACGGATGGTGGTGGCAGTGATTCTAAGCAAAAACTACCCTCGAGCACAGTAAGGCGTCTTTTTAGATGCGAGGAGACCTAACTTCCAGAGACGGACTCAAGGGGGATGACTGGGCTGAAGCCAGGGGCGCCCAATGTTGAAGGGCCCCAAAACGTTTGTAAATAAAAACATTGTTTGTACTCAAAACGTTTATTCTTAGAAAAATCAAACGAGGCTACACAAGGGGATTGGGAGTGAGTGAAAGCAGTGCAACGTTGTACCTACTCTTTCAAAACTATTGTGGCTGTCTCATTGTCCTCATTGTAATTAATTAAAAATTGTGGCCGTCTTTGTGTTCTCTGTCCACATAAATTCAGGACAGGACAGGAGGTTTTGAGTTGTGAGTGCACTGAACTTCAATGACTTGATTGACGTCTTTGCAATCAAAACAGTTCGAGAATGCACTATGTAATGATTATGTGATTAAAATTATTCATTATGATAGTTCACTTAAATTTTGGGGTTTTTTATTTGTAGCAATAATTTTGATTGGAGAGCTCAATACTTTTGAATAATTCATCTCCAATTAGGATTTTACACACTTTTATAGCACTGTATTCACACTGAGCTGGTTTGAGTTCTGAACAAGATTTACCAAGTGTCAAAGACCTGACATTTTTCATTAAAAAGCCACAAGGGTATTATTTCTATTTATTGTCGAAGTAGAAATTAGCTTGAGGTATAGAAAGAAAAAAATTAGCTCCATTTAATCATAGCATTCTTCTTCTTCTTCTATGTGCCCTGTCCGCAGACATTGGCTATCATGACATTCCTTTTTTCCTGTCCTTGTTCTTGTCATATGCAAAAGCTCATTGGCTCCCACATTGCTTTTTGAGCTGCCTGTCACCTGCTTTCTCAAGCGCCCCAAAAAGTCTCTCGTCGTCGTCCTCTGTCTCTACTTCCCTCGTTTTCATTAAATCTAAAATCTCCTGTGTCATCCTTTTCCTTTTATTTGTTTTTCTTTCTTTGGTGAGGTCTTCTTTACTGCAGAGACAACAGATTCTTTTAAGTTTTTCCAACAGGAGTTGACTTTACTTTCTTCACTAAGATTTTCATCCTGGAGGTGCTCTAAATGTTCTAAATGCTTCTTGACTTCTACGTTGAATTCTCTTTTTATTTCTGTATCATCCACCAACTTTACATACTCCAGCTTTGGTTCCGTCTTTCGTTGCTTAATCCTCTTCAGCTTCAGTTTCAATTTGCAGACAACTGGTAGATGGTTGGCCATAACCTGCACTAGCATATGTTTTGTAGTGTTGGATAGCATTTCTAAAGTGTTTGTTGATAGTGATGTAGTCTATTTGGTTCTATGTTTCACTCCCTGGGTTTCTCCAGGTCCAGAGTCTTTTCAAACCATGCGTTGAGGATTACTTGCTCCTTGGATGTGCACCATTGAACGAATCTCTCCCCTCTATCGTTCTGTTCCCTAAGGCCATATTTTCCTTTGACTTGTCCTTCTCTCCCTTGTTCTACTTTTGCATTTAGGTCACCTATTACTAATTGTAGTCAAGTATGACTTCCTTCAATTTGCCCTTTCAGCGGGCTCTGTCAATCTGTTCATAAAATCCTTCAATTTCAGCTTCCTCGCTGTCTGCTGTTGGTGCATATAACAAAATAATTGATATATTGAATGGTTTTCCTTCCAGCTTCACTAAGAGGACCCTATCTGATAACTGTCAATACCCTTGGACACATTTCTCTGCTTGATTGTATAATGATAGACCTACACCTCTCCTGCGAGTATCTCTACCTGAGTATATCAATCTGTGATTGTTGCTTCTGAAATCTCCACCACAAGAAGCCATACTTGACTATAACCCTATAAGAAAACTATTTTTATCTAAGATGTTATTAATTTGAACAATCTTCTCGTGAAAAGTTTGATATGTAGAACACATGTGGAAAGCTCGATGTACCAAGACACTAATCAGATTGCTTTAGTGATTGTTGCGGGCAAGACTGGCAAAATGAGTATAAATGCCAGTAAATCTTTTTTTTCTGTATAAACTGGTAACAAAATTGGTACCTTCATGGATAACCAGGGCATCCATAAACGGTAAGGAGTTTTCCGACTCCTTTTGGGAGATGAAATTAATGTTAGGGTGCTGGCTATTTTTCTATTCTAGGAACAGGGTAATATTTTTCCTGTCCCTAAAAAAGAGTAAGTGGCATCAACAATATAATTAGGTTTGAAGAAGGCCAGTTGATTAAGCAGAGCTTTTCAAGGTGGCTCACAAATATGTTAGCAAGAGATGGGGGTCCCATTGCTACCCCATCAATTTCATCGAAAAGTTATCCATTAAAGAAAAAGTGATTATATTTAACTGCAAAGCTCAAAACTTTTTGAAATTGATCACTGTCAAGTAAACAATCCCGGTAATTTTGATTGAATACAGCGTTTGTACATAAATCAATAGTTTCGTCTAAAGATATGTTGGTAAATAGTCTAGGGACATCAAAACTGGCCATGGCAAGTTTTTCTTTCGGATTAAAGGACGTAATTTCAGATACAAATGAAAAGGAGTCTTAACAGTATTTGAATTCATTAATTGTGTAAGATTGCAAAATTGGGACAATTAGTCTTGTCCTGTGGACTTTGGTAGACCATAAAGAACCCCTGGAGTACTGCCAGATGGAAAAATCTCCTTATATACGTCAATAGAAATCGAATTCTGTTTCAATAACGTATCCCTGAGGTGGCGTACGAGTTTGTCCTCGCGTTTCAGGCAAAGGTCTGGCATATCAGTGCTAAGTTTCGAAAACTTTGAGACATCTGAAAGTAGCTACTCAACCTTATCGAGATAATCTACACGGTCGAGAATAACTACCCCATTTGCCTTGTCGTGTTTAAGAATAACAATATCTTTATTTCTAGACAATATAGAATAACAATATCTTTAAGGGCACATAATTCTGCTTTGCTGATATTAAGGGGAAACTGTGCAGAATCATAACCATAATAGGCCGACAGAGCAACACTTTTAAGCTTGGCCTTGACATAGTCAAAATTGATCCTGTTTTTAGTGTTGGGGCTCTTTTTCAAATCAATTGTAAGTTTTTCAAATGGCGTAAGAAACTTGCAATAGTCCAGTTTGTAAGGACGTATACTACCCTCTCCCAACAGTCTTCTATCCCTTTAGTTCTTTTTTGACCATATACCCTTGGGCCTTCCTTTTTTCTTTTGGCTTTATCTTTTTCTATTTGTTTGTTTGTTTTTATACCCCACATTCTTGTGCATTCCCACACTTTTGTTTTCACTACAACTTTGTTTTTCTTTTTTTTGTATTCTATTAATATAATTCTACAACTTATTGTAACATCAATTTCTGACGATGAAGAAAGGAAAGTCTTCGAAACGTTAAGAAATGACTATGCCCTTTTTATTGGAGTGGTCTCCTTCTCATACACAACATGTTTATCATCGCAGTAATTAAACTTCGTTTTCCTGCCAATACACCAATTTCTACGTTCTTAGTAACGTACAGCAGTGGTTTGCCATTGCCTTCTGCCGAGTGAGCTAAGAGATCACAGCTCTGTGGATGGCCGTTGGCTCCTTGGGGTTCATCGCCCTTTGTCAGGTCTTGTTTTTATTCCTGCTGGGTGTCCACGCACCCTCCTCACCAGGCAAGCCTGGTGGGGGAGCCGGTTTAGTCGCCGACCATCCGACCATGGAACAGGTACTGCCGGTTTACATGTTACCAGTAGCAAGCATCTAGCCCGATCTGACACAATGTGCGTCATCACAAGGGTTACTTTATACCCTTGATTTTTGTGTGATACAGTAGTTGAATGATGACAAGCCTGCCTATTTCATGCTACTTAAGCTGACTTATTGCTTTCGATCTCTACGACGGCTACGTTCATAGTATTGTGGAAATCATTCAATGTCTTTAAAGTTTGGTGTTCACCCTGTACCGATAAATGGTATGCTGAAAGGGAGAAGACCTTCAGATAGAATCAGCCAGCAGAAGCTTCAGACGAGGCAACAAGTAGTAAATGTCATGAATGCAAGTATCCCGACAGAGGCAGACGACAAAAGGAGAAGTTTTGGGAAGAACTCAATGACGAGGTGAGAAAGGTTTCAGCTGAGGGCAAGCTCTGGATTGGTAAGGACTTCGACGTCCAACGTGACAACGTTGGTAAAGAAGAAACTGTTGACGGATATGGCTATGGTGAGATCAACATATGAGTAGAAGCGCTTATGGCATTTGCGATCAGTCACAAACTATGGATTCTGAACATATTCTTGAAGAAAGCTCCAAGACCCAGAATCACCTACTAGGGAAGAGGGTCTGAATCACAAATTGACTACTTTCTGTTATTCCGACTACAAGAGCACGAAAAGACTGCAAGGTAGTTCTAGGAGAAGCCATCACAAACCGACACTAGCAAGTCATTTGCACTTTGAGAATTGCCAGTTGAAAGCCAAAAAGAATTCGGGAATGCCGATAACCAAGTAGTGAAAGCTGAACCAAACAGAATGCCGGAGTGACTTTGTAGAGAAACCAAGATAACAACTGCAAAGAAGGTAGGATGACAAATGCAATTCGGAAACCATCACTGGAAACATGAGGACACTCAGAGAAGGAGTCCTTAGTAAAAGATCAGGAAAGTAGTGAAGGTTGGCAAGGAGACATGATGGTTGTGTCAGCAAGTACAAAGGCCCATACAAGAAATGAAAGAAGAAAAGAAGCTCTTTGAAGACCCATCAATAAAGAACAAAGCTAACTACGAAAGCACAGAGGGTATCAGTGGTAAAAAGGTGGTGTCAGTGGCGAAAACAAGAGGGTACAATCGGCTCTATGAGGACCTAGATACTACAGAAGGCACGAAAATGGTACTGAAGATGGCGAAGCAAAGGGATAGCATATCGGAAAAAATTAAGCAGACGAAGCTAACAGAGTGAGAAGGGGAATATACTAGTGGAAATGCAGAGATCCTGAAGAGATGGCAGACAGAATTCACAAGGATTATGAATGTAGACAACCCAAGGAAAGCATAACAGGAGGAGCAAGTGGATAACATGAAGGAGATGGAAGCCGTCATGGAAGCACAGGTGAAGATAGCACTCAATAGGATGAAGAGCGGAAAGAAAGTAGGCACAGACAACTTGTCCATAGAGGTTTGGAAATGCTTCGAAGAAGAAGGAACAACATTCCTACGTGCAATGGCGAACAAGATCTGCATTGAACAAATTGAAAGAAATACCTGTCATAACAAAAAGCATCCTCGTCCCAATCTACAGCAAGAGGATTCCAACTAAGGTGAAAGGGAAAATCGACTAGACCATAACCCCGCCTGCTATGCTCTGTTAATTGACGATAGTGCCCAAACAAAGACCATAAGGACACTGAAGGTGGCAAAAATGAAGATGTTCAGATGGGCTTAGTGTAACCAGGAGAGACCAAGTGAAAAATTAAAACACCGAGAGAGAGAATGAACGTGAAGAACAGTTCGCATTTATGAAGAGGAAGTAAATGACGGATGCCATCTTTGTAATGAGACAAATGCATACGAAGCACAGGGATGGCCACGAAGAGCTGCACAGCGTGTTCATCCACCTGAAGAAACCATACGACAGAGTACTGGTGTATTTGAGTGAAGAACATCCCGGAGAAAAACATCCGAGTAGTCCAAAACATGTACAAGGAGAGCGAGAGAGTGACGAGGTGCTTTTCAGGAACAGCAGGGTCATTCAAGGTGGAAGCGGGACTGCACCAGGTGATACTGTTAAACCCCTTTCTCGCTGACATCACCATGGACAACCTCGAAGACACTATCCAAAAGGAAGCTCCATTGAGGATGTTGTTTACAGACAATGAAGTACTCTTCTGTGAGGAGAAAGATGAACTGGAGAAGGACCTTGAAAGGTGAAGAATGGGATGAAGAGAGAAATGAAAATGTCAAGAGCAAGACCAACTGCTGCCAGAAGTGAGAGAGTTCAACTACCTTGTAAGTACGCTACAAACTGATGAAGGAGTGGGAGCAGGATATAAGCAAGATGGAACAACTGTAAGATGTCTGGTGTGATGTGCAACAACAGGATTCCAACTTAAGTGAAAGGGAGAATCGACTGGACCCTGACCCAGCCTGCCAAGCTCTATGGATTGGAGACAGTGCAAAACAAAGAAGACCATAAAGAGACTAGAGGTGGCTGAAAAAACGATGTTAAGATGAGCGTGTGTTGTGATCAGGATAGACCAATTGACACCTGAGAGAGAATGGCAGTGACAAACAAGCGGAGTGTTGTGCTGATGAGAAAGATTTGGTCACGTAAAAAGAAGTGAGGATAGCTACGTAGGACAATGGATGTTGACCATGGAACCACCTGGAAGGAGAGAGGGGACACCTGGAAGGAGAGAGGGGACACCTGGAAGGAGAGACGGGACACCTGGAAGGAGGAGGGGACGCCTGAAACCATAGATGGCCATCATCAACACAGAAATGCGGGTTGAATCTTAGTTAGATCTTCTACTTGTACATCTGTCTAACAAGATCACCCCCCACTACATAACCAGGTTTTATATTTGGTCAGATCTGCCCAAGATCTAATTAAATTTTACTTCATGGTGAGCTTTCACCATTATGAGGTCAAACTCCATTATAAAGTCAGTGTACCAGTTAATTCAAGAAATTGACAAGCGTTTACGCGCCGTCAAATATTATTTACTTTCGATTCATCTTCATACGACATCGACTAAGTTAAAAATACTAGGAACAACAAGAGCATGCTTCATTCGACAGTATATCATGTGGCAAAAAGTAAAAACGCCCATCACAGCACATAGGTTGAGAGTTATCAACAGTCTCATCGCTCTGCTCAGTTTTGCTTTGTGTCTTTGGCACGATACCATGGCTGGCCTAGACCACTGACATGACGTCAGTGAGATACGGTAGTCAGTGATTCAATTCGTTTAGAATTTACCTACACATGTTTTGGAGACTTCCACTCGACCACTTGGCGATCTCCTCTCCGTTCAATTCACCTCTTGTCCTTTCAAACAACGTAGGAGGACGGTCATTAACTCCACATTTCGAGGCATGGAGACGTCACATAGAGAGTAAGGACACCGGTCACGAGTGTTAGATAAAGACAAGATCATTCATTTGCCCACCGCAATAACAGCAAGCGTACCTCGTTAAAATTAAGAATAAATGCGTGGATGAAGATATTTTAGAGTATGCGTATAATTGGGTACTCAAGAAAAAACGTATCAGATATTGTGTGTCTGATGGTAGATACCAGTAGCTTTAGTAAAAGTGGGCCAACACTTTAACTTATCAAGAGTTTCAGCAATTTCTTTCATGTGTCTTCTAGTGCCCGCTAGTGACCTTGTATGTAAAGGAAGCATTTGAATACTTCTACGGACTCAAACACGCAAACGAAATTTGGCGTGCATATACATAATGATGCGATGCATAATGACGAAAATAGTTTGTCAAAAAAGTACACGTTAAGATTCTGTAACCTTGCCACCGTTTTTATACATCTATAACTTAGTTAAAACCCCTCATCATGTCACCAATTTCCCATCCGCTTCCCTTGCATGGTCTACATGATTTCAATCCCGAATACATGACATAGCACTAAAACCTCCAATAATAGCAGATATTACAGCAAATCGGTTGCAAGACACTATCGCAATCATAATTTAACTCTAATTTCACTAAACAAAAATTAAATCACCAAAAAGTTTAATTAATAATCGATAATTCAACATCAAACTCTTTACATTTCTCTGCGTCCCGAATTAATGTGTCAATTCTGATAGCCATGTACAATCTTGTCTTGCTAAGTCGAACTACGTTTAAGTGCTACAAATAAAATAAGGGTTGGGGTTGGATGACTATTTACAATGTCTTGTGAATATGATGGAAGTATCAAATCGACACTTGCACAACTGGTTGGGAAATCCCAAAACATAGTACAGCTACTGAAACACACTTACAATCCGATTACTACAAGCGAAATATAAGTACCATTACTTCATTGGGAAAAGTTCCTACATAAACATTGTACGAATAACGACAGAAAATTTGGACAAGACCATAATATCAACGAACTAGGAACTCTTACAGAGCACAAACCTCCACCACGCCAATGATATCTAGGAGATTCCAAGTTTCTCAAAAATGACTTGGAGTAACAGGCGTTCTGGTGACAGGGTTATCCCCTCGAATACTTCTTACTTTAGCTTTGTAAAGTTATCATGACCGAAAATTTCAGTGATCCAGAGGATTTCATCAAGATCATCATTAAAAAAGAGCCAGCTTGAGCCAGTCAGGCTACCAAAGTATGGTAAAAAAAATTAGAGTGATGCGTTAGCAACGTTTTGAGATATTTTGGAATCTAACCAACAAACCCTGGACAAAACATAACTTCCTTAGCGGAGGTAATGAGAGGAAGATAGACGTACACAGTGAAAACTGTGACTCAAAACAGAACATTCTACTTTCTGATCAAATGATCTACTTTTGCTATGTCTCCCAATACAACAGAGCATTTGCACTGTAAAAAGCAGGTTCACGTTCGAGTCCCATTTAAGGTCGAGGTCATTTTCACTTTCTTCTTACTGCTTAATTTCTTCAGAATATACACGACTGGAATGTCTGCTTTCATGTCTCCAATACAGCTAACTTTCAAACAGCAAACAAGTCTATTCATAATGATTGCACTCGGACAACCTTGTCCAACAGTATATACGGGAACAAATACGACAAACAAGTCACAATGCATCACAGCAACCAATGACAACTGCTACACCATTCTGAAGAGCCGCGATAGAGAAAATCACCTCTTTGGCCCTTAATTACTAAAACGGATTGACTATCATTTAGAGTAAACACGACAATGATATACAAAGTATGTAATTCTAAAAACCCTTTAAGGTTAACTATAACTACTAAAACAATAAGACAGCGACTCGTTTTATAATTTGGGGAAAGACGTGTTTTGAGTCCCAGAAATTTATTTCAAATCTAATTATTCAGACAGAAATCAGCGTTAGCAAGAAATCTTGAATCGTTCTTTAGGGCTGTTAACAAGGACTACCTATACCAGGGACCAAGTAACCAATGCTTCAGTACCACGCATCTTAAACTGTCAGGGTGTAAGACGTAGAGACGGTGACGTGTCACAACTTAATTTATGGTTACTACTGAAGTAGCAGCGTACCTCTAGCTGAAGTGCTACTACCACTCTTTTGTCTAAGCTCCGGGGCTACATGGTCTTCACCAGAGCAGGCACAGAGGAATGAATGTCCTCAGTAATATAGTAAAGCAAGTGTAGTTTACGAGGCCTCCGTGTGCAAGACTTACATCATACCTTTGGAGGGTCGCGGAAAACAAACAAGAAGTCTTTTACACAAAATCGGATACAAAATAGTTGCGTTTTCACGGGACATATTGATAGAAAGATGTTCTGCTAGGGAAGTTACGTCATTACATATGCATGCTTGGTACTAAAAAGGGGGCTTGGTAACCACTTTTTTCACGATTTATCTTTTCCGCACATTTCCTAAATTTTTACTTAATTCATTTCAACATCGGGGACTTCTCAAAGACAAAAAGCTTTAATGATAAACACAACAATCACTTTCGCTGACGAAGGTTATGTAAAGTCAAGGAAAACCTGGGGGACAAAACAAGGTTATTCTTGTGATCGTCTTTACTATTTACTTTAGCCTTGTTGCCTATCTGTACCCTTGTTACGTGCGCTCCTGCTACTTATTTACAACCTTGATGGGGTCAAATCTGTTCTGGATCGCTTAGGAAAAGGATGTAAGGAAAACTACAAAAAGTAGTCCTAAATATAAGAAACCAGCTGACCTGGTATAAACCCAATACCAAGCCAAACATAGGCTTAAGTCAACTCTCATTTAAAATCAGCGTTTGATTACGCCTAATGAGAATGAAATATGTACCCAGTTTATAACTATCGGCAAATAGATTGCTTGAAATCTGAAGCTCTACTCTAAACAATAGTTACTACTGCCATTTAGAACATCGTTTGTGCAATGGACAGCTACGCAAACGAATGTTTCGTCAACACTACCTTAGCTGTACACTGGCACATTATCATTCACACTTTTTAAAAAAAGGATGGGATAAAGAAGATGGCAGTAAGACGCATGCGCACATTGACTTAACAATAACATCACAAGTTGAGCTTCAAAAGTTTAACTATCAGATACCCCCAAAACACATCATCGAGGGTGAATAAGAAAGAAGAGGTCGTTGTGCAATCCGCCTTAATAATAATCAATTCTACGAGATTGCAAATGAAGAAACTTGATCAAGTATCGACCACCTGACAATGGTGATGATCTTAGTTATCAATGGGTTGCTGGCCTCTACTTTCCATCATATAATACGAAATGTGTTATCAACGACAGTCATAAAACAAACGTGACTACTATATCGCCTGTAAAGATCTACGTATCATAAGCGATCGAAGTTTCAAAGCAGATCTGCCAAATTTGGGCGTGGCAATTACAGGGCAGTTAGCAAAACATTGTCCCTTTAGGATCAACTTAAAAATCTGGTTAATATCTCCAGGGATTTGTCTCCCAGTAAAAATTTTAAGGCCCTCCGTATATCGTACGGTAAGTCCAGGTGAAGATATGTTGGGCACAAATCGCTTATTCTGTCCGTAATATAAGGAAAAACAGCAAGCAATATAGTGAAAGATAACATTCATTCACATGAGGTTACCACCGAATATTTCTAATGATCTGACCATGCTGGTACTCATTCTAGAGCTTTTTAATCCAAGGTGACAAACTCATCTAGCTATCTTTGTCGAAGAAACACATCTTCAAGCAACTAGAACATTCCTATATAGTACACATAAAGTTGAACCCTTAAGTGAGCCATAATCTTGTTAAGTTAGGGTACACAGAATGAGTTTAAAATTTCATAATGTACCAATAAAGTAGAACCTCATCTTTTGGATCACTAAATGAATAAATGTTTACAAGCTCCACTTTATGAGAAAGAGCCGTCAGTTCTTTGCCACCATTAACATCCACATATTCCCAAGCCTGCTCACTGATGATGAAAATAAGTCAAAAACAAACACTGAGGACTCCCACAGTTTCATAAGCTACTTTTAGTGCTTTGCTGAACTGAGACCTAAATGCTTGGCATTAGAATTAAATCCTTCTGGCATATATGACAATGTATCAGGATACCATTGTCAGTAAACGCAATAGATATTGTTCACATCACCCACATCCTCCACTGCCGCTAACCTCTTTAGGCAAGAGTTGTCCTGTAGTGGGGAGCCGCTGTCTTGATCGAAGTTATCCGGATAGTGCAATATGAAGTTCTTTGCCTCATATCCTACTTCTTACAGAAAATGTTTTCGAATTCTTGTAGCATGAAATCTACAATCTGATTCTGATAGACCATGCTCACGGCCATATTTGCAGTTTCATGTTCCGGTCTTAATAATGTGGGTCCAAATACTATACTTATATTTTGTGACTGCATCCTATTTTTGGCACTACGTTCGATGACTCTGCAATATTTAAAATTAGAAAAAAGTAAATACATAATAGCGTGTCTGCAAAGAAGACTTTCTTTTGACAAAATAACAATGATACAGCACGTCTCAGTTATCTCTATGTGTACAAAGATAATAGATATCAACCAAAATTAATGCCAGCACGTATTGTCTCAGTGAATCGTGCACCAATATGCACGGTATATGCTGAAATTGCGATCTTTCATGTTTTGCGTTTTTATACAAGTTCTTAAAAAATCTATCGGTCCTTCAAGCATGGCATTACTTTTAAAATCTTGCTATTATGGTATTACCGAAAATTGGTCCATTGTCGTTCTTTAACAATTCTTTGTTAGTCCGTATTATATTCTACTACCTAAGTACATATGTTGGTACAAAAGGTACGTAAATAAGTGGATAAGCGGATACCTTGATGGGCATGTACTTAGATACTTATAATCAGTTGCAAAATGGTTGGAGTCCTGTAGTAAAATACGTTTTCCCTCACACAAAATCTCTTCAGCCAATGTTCATCGCAAGAAAGTATTCCAAAAACACATGATTCTTTTCAATCAACAGTAATGCACGGTCGTGGGGTTGTGATACTCTTGCAACTGACTGTAGTTATGCAAGTACAAAACACTGTAGGTAGGTAGGTAGGTAGGTAGGTAGGTAAACAAGTTGGCTGGTAGGCACTAACGTACGCAGGCAGGCAGACATGTAGTTAGGTAGGTCCACAGGTAGGCAGATTAAACGCATAGGTCGAACGTCGATTGGTATGTATACATGTAAGGATTTAAATAATTAGCTAGGACGGGAGATAGGTTGAATGGTAGATACGTAAGTTGTTCTAACAGTTGGTTTGTTATTGCCTTCAAATGTACATACCCAAACATACATATACATACAAAGTCATATACCGATACAAAGTATCACGTGATTCAATAGGCACATCGAGCAGCACGGTAAGCATACACTCTCCTAAAATACAATATAATAAATTATTGCTCACCTTTTAAGATGTTTAAATAAGGCAACAATAGTATCATGATTAGCAGGTGGTAGCTTGGTAACCAATTGCTTAAAACAGCGAAGTTTCTCTTGCTTTGTGGGTTTACCTAAGCAGCAAATGAACGAGGAATATTAAGCGCACACCACACACTAAAAAATAATATGCCCACAATAAGCGATGAAATCACAAAATAAATTGCTGGGGAAGGAAGCATAAAAAAAGTTAGATTCCTTCAATAAAACTTCTGAAAGGGCAAAACATATAACAAGTCATGCGGCGATATTGATTGTCGAATACATGGAACATCTAAAACACAATTGATAAGATTGGTGTCTTGGCAAGTAGAGTTTCAACTATGTAGTTTCGTCAACGTTCTTTTTCAACTTACATTTAAACTTTATAGCTTATTTTTGCAATCTACAAGAGAGCATGCTACCTGATCGAGAGAAGCTCTGTTTAAGTTGTAATAGTCCTTCTACATATTTAACGTATACAAAAATCCTCCCTGTGACCTCAAAGGAACTAAACTTGCACTTTTATGAATCTGAGGCCTCAGAGCTTGAGATCAGATACCTGTTGTGGCCTGACCCGTACAAATCTTCACCATTGTTAGTGTGAGGCTAGTTGACCGAGGGTACGGTAAAGAGTAATAAGAGATTGTTTAGCTGAGTTTTATGCGGATTGCACCAGCATCAACTCTCCTCCTCAACCTAAGATAGTTAGAGCTTAAGTATTCTATGAAGATCAGTTTTGAATAGACAAAGTTTACGCCAGTAACATCTGTTTACGGGTTATTGCTGGTAAACAGAATCCACTAAAGTAAGATTAAGTAAAACACACAGGCTCTCAAAATGTTGCTATGTCCCACTCCCTTATTCCTATCAAACGAACAATTTAAATCGACTCAGCTCACTCGAAGCTTACAACAATATAGTGTTTTGACGTAGTTCATTGCAAATAAAATGAAAACGATGTGCACTGACTGAAGCCCACAATGATCCGTCCATAATTATCAAGCCACAAAATCTCGTCATACGGCAGTATACATCCGTCGACGGGTCACTTTTTTCTAAAGGCCTGCCAAGTTATAGCATTTTATCTTTCATTTACTTACCGTTTCATCTCCTTGTTCCTCTTATAGGCTCTAATTCTACTAGAAATTTCACTGTCTTACTACGGACATAGCAAAGTTTGCTATGCTGGCAAATCTGACAGCTAGACAATGGACAAACATTCCTGAAAGAGGACACTTGGTATAAAACATTCTTATGCAAATACGCATATGGATACTCACGGACAGCTTCCACAAACTGATCAAACAAATCATATGGAAATAACGGTTCTGGTAGCTCGCGGAAATAAAGTTTCAAAGCCCCAGTAAATATATGGACATCGTCCCATTGATGTTCCGAAAAATTGACAGGTTCCTCTGTTTCGATAAAAAAAAATACACATCGTCACAACGGGAGTAATATTCGACAAAACAACGGGAGTAATATTCAACAAAACAAAGATATAAAAAACGGGGCCATCACTTTCTTTATGACAATAAAAGCTTAACAAATAAAAGATACTAACACCTCAAGCCTAGCATTACAACAGACGATAAAGAGAATAGAGGAAGGAAGCCAACAGAAAGCAAAGGGTTCCAAACATCACTGGCTTCTTCTTTATCAACAGGTGCACTGGAATTGAGGAGGGCAGGACCCACCACGTTGAGCGCAGTGGAACCCACTGAACCTAACGTACTGATAAAGTAAACGGTTTCTAACGGGACGGAGGATGAACTAAGGTAGAAATCTGAAATTGCATAACTGACAATACAGATTGCAAGGCTGTGCAACAGAAACAAACTTGGATCGATCTTGTACTACGACGTGTTTCGTAGTGAAGCCAGAAAATAAATTTGACACTGATATTTTCGTGTACCTTTTCGTCCACGAATGTAATTTTTGTTAAATTAAACTGTAGCATCCCCAACTTCCCCTTTTTTTGTGGAGGAATAGGTATGATGTCAATGAATCATACCTACTCTTCAAGTCAGGTTTACCAAAAACGCGTAAGCCTTACCGCCGAGTGTGGTAAATTTGTACCAAAGCGAACATGTTAATATCTAAACATACGTTTTCAGTGCAGGTGATTGATGGAAAACCAAATTACTTCTGAAAGAAAAAACGGCGTAATGTCGCCACTTCTACCCGGACGTCTGATATACGACGAATACGTCTAAACTAGAAATAGTACTAAATGCCCCACTCATGGCCAAAAAGTGGCATTTAAGATTGTTTTACTCTTAATTTATCTTTTTCTTTCTTCCACAGTGTTCTTGTGTTTTCCCATTGCTAGGGCAGGTGATGTCACCCATCAGGGTAATTACTTAAACAAGCATGTCTCTCGTTGCCCTATGCGCAATATGGATGACAATTTTATTTCTGTCATCTGCCTTCGCTACACGGGGGCTACTATAGTGTCCAACGAGTCCCATGGGCAGCTGAATCCGATTGTGGAGCAGGTGACGGACGAGCCAAGAATTCCTTCATTGGGCATCACTGATGTTTATACCGAATAAAGTTTGAAAAGTTCAAACATTGTGAAAAACATTTTTCGCATCCAAGCTATCATAGACGTCGAAAGTTGGGCGAAAACAAAATGGCAAAACTTTGTCATCATAACACGAATTCACATAAACAACCACAAAACAACCACAAAGACAATGGCAATATCACTAGAAAAATCCAAGTGAAAAGACGCGCTTGTTGGTTTTCTGGCTTGGAACCCAACTACCAGGAAACACTTCGATTGAACAATGACCTTGCTCTGCTAGTTATAATTTAATTCATGTTCCTCTGAAGTTGATCGCGTTTTGGATTTCCACATAACACGTCCGTGCAGCAATGACAAGCTGTAAAATACGAGTTGTTCTCTGCTGTCTTTGAAACAGTAAATGCCAGATGTTGTTTTATCCCATCAACCAGTATCTGGGATGTTGCACCTACTTACTAGGCTTCGGATCGTCACGGAAATTTATAAATACTAAACCGAACAACACTTATGTGACAGACGAAAAGCTTTATAGATGTCAGTGTTATTTAAGACAGTTTTTAAGTATCAAAGACCCAAAATTCTTATAAACTCGTATCTAATTGGCGACATCAATCATTAACAGCAATTCGAATTCATCACTAAAAATTATAAATCTCTAAAGACAACGTACCATTATCAATGAGAATTCTAAGTTTCTGAACCATTGATACATTGCCACAAACCCTATAAATACCATCATTATCAAGCCCTGATAAAAAGTGCAATAAAGATAAAAATTGGTACAGTTAAAAATAAAAATAAAAATGAAAAATTAGTACAGTGACATAGATAAGCCCTCGAAAAGAAATACCACTACAATTAAGATGCCAATACCTAACATGAGGTAACTTGCATGTGTAAATTATTTACACCGTTGAGTGATTTCCATATTCTGTTACTGAGATAGTAAATACTGTATTACTATCTCTGAACCACTGAACCTAACAGTTACTACCATTGCTAAACGCTAGAGAGCGAGACCCTAGAATTTTGATGACATCTTTAAATTGTTTAAATTAGCAACATAACATCTTAAACAAGCCCTTTTATGGAGAAGTTCCACTATACCACGGCGGCTGTCCGTTGTTTTGCTTAAATCAAAAACTGGAAATCAAATAAAGGAAGAAAAACCTTCCGTCTGATATTAATACTAAAACTATGGTGGAGCTGCACAATGCAACGATGGATTTATTTCTACGGAAATGGATTAGTAAAGTAAGCTTTTTTCTAAAATTTTCAGGAAAAGAAATGTGGCATCGAGCAGGGCAATGTCACTGGTAACGGAAGATGTCATCTAAGCCAACATTCGCATTAAATGCTCGAATCACAGACAATCAGCTTGACTTAACACAAATACACATCAACATACTGAAAGCAAAGGCTGGAGTTCTCTATACATCTTTCTAATTTACAACTAATAAACATGACAAGATCACATACCTTTCTCTTCTATAATTTTTATACAAGTTAAGACGAACTTTGGAACAGTAGAATTTTCCCTGGAACACAGCTTACGAATATGGCAACCGAAGACGTGTTCTGTAAGAGAGGAATAACATTCTAAACCATAAGAACCAGCTCCAATCCTATACACTGCTCATTTAGACACGATAACACGTAGATACCATGACCCAGTCTAGCTCAAGTCATCAGGAAAAACGCATCATGTTAATGAAGATAATAACCTTCCCGGGGATAAACTGACTTTGGTCTCACGGTCTGTGGCCCAAACGGCTACCCACTGGCCTTAGATGGAGACAAATCACAAAGATATACATGGAGTTGTTAATATGGTTACTCATCCTCTCAACGTCGAAGAAAAATAAAGCTAAATGTACTTCGCTTCAATTAATTGTCATAAGTAGTTATGAGCCTCTTCAAGGTAAAGTATTCTTCACTGATTCCTGTTATTTGAATGTGTTGCAACCATGACATTTCAAAATCCCAATGACTTAGGTTCATTGGTCTTACTGCTAAATAATGCAATGATCTACTCAATACAAACAGCTGAACACGAAATCGTAGTCATAATCCACTTTTATGTATGGCGAACAGCATGACCACTTAGCACAACTGCAGAACGTAAATAACAGCAACAAAATGCACACCCGTACGAACGCACATACGCACGAACACACAGAAAAGGCAATTTTTCTATCACACCCTTTTCCAACACCCGAGAAATGTAAAAACCGACATTTGACAATTATTTACATACTAGAAACACACGATCAGTCCACATTATTAACACTTGGTGGGTGCCATTCGATACATTAAAAACAAATTTTACTACAGTGAAAAGTGTGCCGTCATTAGGACCCAATGGAGCATTTCATGGAAGTACACGTTCTGCTACAGCCATGAAAAATAACATTGGATTTCTCTAATAACCTTAGTGGCAAATTTCACACAATGCTAAGGACGGACAGCAGCATTCAATTTAAATTGGGTCCCATGAAATCAGACAATTCACATAGATCTCTCACTTGCAATCCGCTGCCGTGGACACCAAAATTACCACAGCAGTAGGCAGTAGACAATGGTGTTCCCTGCCCGATGCTACGAATCTGATCAAAATCAAAGGACTATACATAGCAACCATTGCAGTAATGCAATGGTATGCAGAATAACAAATACCAAAGTGTGTGTACGCTGTTTACTTCTTTAGTATATAGGTTTGATTAAAACGGTTCCTATGGCCAAGTTTAAGGAGCATGTTTACGACTGTGCTTTATCTGAAGCAAGCTTTTTCTTAACCAAACAAAACTGTGAGGATATGGACTGGAACCCGTTTTAAACTATCAAATAAACGAGGATGATAATTTGCTAACGGCGCACATTTCAAGCTTATAACGAGTAACAAAGAAATATCTATCCCTCGAAGATGAACTCTTGTATCCCCTCCCCTGACATCACTTAGTAACACTGAATGACATTCCGTGACAATTCGTCATAAAAATACCAAGTTCAAAAAAGTAGCAATCAACTTCAAAGCTAACCTTTTATGATCCCTTTCTTCTCTAATTCGGAATAGGATGGTCTTCTTGCCATAAACTTTCTTAACTTGTCTTTGATTTTTGTTTTTTCCTTATCTTCATCCTTTTCACTCAGCATATTTCCTAAAATTAGAGCCAAACGGTGCTTTTTAATAAGCATGACGACAAAGCGAATACAAGCTAGCATTTTCTGGTTATTTGCATCCATTTTCCTGCCTTTCATTTGTGATTATAACTCCGATAGAGAGAAAAACACGCTTCAATCTGATTTGATGTTCATTAATATTATTACAATGGCTCTGAAAATTAGCACCTACAAAACCAACTTATGTTGACTGGCAAATCAATTGGAAACGACGGGTGCTAATTCATGGGTCAGCTGTTATAAATAAGAACCTGCAACACTTGGTTAAACTGACAGCTTTTTGTTTAAGTCGGAAGCATGTTTGAGAGTGGATAAGAGGATCCATGAGTATGCTATGCATGGGCAACAAGACGTAAATACACTATAAAACTCACAGTTATTGAATTGTGTAAAAAAAACCCTGATAAGTGGGTACTTTTCAGAGCTATGGGCTAAATTTCAGGAATTAATAAAATGAATGACTCATAAGACAGAAGGGTGGGATGAAATGGAAGGTTGATAGTACTGTTTAATCAACTGAAGGACAAGCAAATGGACGCCTGTCAGCGTATGATATAAGTTGGTAATTTAATGAGCGAAAGATGCTTGTTCGACTTGGCAGTCTGAATATGGTCAAACAAAGAAATAACCGTACTACATTAGTTCAAACTCAATATTATTACCAAAATTAGCAATTCAAGCTAGCCCGAAATTAGACAAGAGCTCCGTAGCCGCATTTTAATGTTGAAAACATTTGCAAAATAATTTTCCTAATATTTAAAAGAGGATGGTGCATATAGACGCATCTGAGATCAATTACCTTTCTTCGAAAGTCGTCTACTGAACCCTCTAAATCCTTTCTCTGTAGTTCCAGTATTTCCCCTATTTCTAGTTGGAGGGGGAGCAATTATTGTGGGCGCCCCGGGTGGAAACTGAGGTGGCTGGCCCGATGTGGGGGTTACTGGTGAACCTGCACTATCCGTATTGTCTAACCCACTCTCCATACTATTATGCTTTACAGGAGGTAAAGGTTCCTCTTCTTCCTGTATACAAAAAATTACACGAAAAATTACTAAAAAAATACACGAAAACAATCATGAAAACTTCGCGCATAGTACAATGTGTGACATTTCTGAAGATTTAAGAAAACGGATCAGCCTACAATTACTGACATATTCGCCGATCTCATTAAAGGGAGCTATGCAGAAAAAGTATCGACAGAAAGAGATATTGCACGGCACTACATACTTAATGATACTGCGTGTGCTATTAAATCCAAATGGCACCTAATCTAGCTACCTTCATTCGCCATACAAATCACATACCGTAACCCCCTAAGACCCTTATAAGATAAATGTGTGTGGTGATTAGAATACTGACTGAATCAAGTGTCATTTTCAGCTATGAAGGATAGCTTATGTTGAATACAGCAAGTGTGAAAATTTCTTCTCAGAAAAAAACTTATATTTATGTGTGAGAGTGTGATGCACATTAAATACTAACATTCAATTTACAACATGAACCAAGCGTATTGAACGTACCAGTCGTTTGATTGTCGTCTGAATACAAGTAATCCATCTTCCCATTGATTCCACATTATCAGCAAATAACTGGACAACCGATCCACCGCCATAAGTTCGAACCTAATGTGAATACAATAACATCGCGATTACACAGTATGTTTTATAACTACGACTTGCAAGACATGCGATGGGAATACAGCATAATTACATAAAATAAAATAGAACTATGTTAAAAAATTAACACACCGTTTTGCGAAGCCAAGAAGCAAGTACAAGACAGGCTAAAGAACCTGCTGGTGGCCATTACCGTCCAGTTGCAAAGTATACCCCTGTGCCGGCTGTTGCAGATGTCTTCGGTGTCCCGCTTTGAGGGTATCATACTGCCAGCCGTGCCAATCCCTCGCCCTTCACTAGTTCTCCCTGTCGTACTTGTGTGAGTGCTGGTTGAATGCTAATCTCAATAGTAAGCCTCGATATACTAAGAATTAGAGCTCCCCGTTCCGCAAAGCTGTCTTTACACCAGACCGGATCCCAGTGGATCCGTGCTTAAATAAGGCACGACCCACTTGATTGCGACATTTTGCGTATTGTATTGACGAACTTTTATGTATCACGTAAATGTATAGTAAACTTTTGCTTTGCCAAAATAAATAGAAAACATTCGCACTGTACTGTAAGCGTGTCAATTACTTTATAATCCACAGCAAGTTTGGGAAGCAGGAACGGAAAGAAGTTTTTCTTTGATATTTGGTGACTTACGTTCAAAACCTCTTATGCTCGCATCCTTATTAAGGAATTTTCCTCTGACACAAATTATGAAAATAAATGAGGGAACAGATGATACTCATCACGGTCTGATTGCAGTCATACAAAGGACAATTTGGGAAGAACTTCACGTGGAACCACCTTTGATTATAATCACTTTTACAACAATGGCGATGCTATTGAATTTTGGTCAATCAGATACTAAGTAAAGCCATTCATTTTTCACATCGTTTTGTGCCCTTGGATTTGGATCCAGTACTGTGTAAACACAAACACTTCTTCCGCCAGATTGGGATTAACGGATCCGCAACTTCTGTCAACAAGGCTAACTGCTTAAATTTACTTATTTATACAATCACGACCAAGCCAAAGGCCTTACCTGGAAAACATGTTTCTTTCCGCGTGACTTGTCTTTTGGTACATGTTCAAGAATTGCCCCTCTTAAGTCTAAACTGCTCTCAGGTTTCCCATTGGGAAAACCAGGTCGCTATGTCAAGAGAATAACAAAAACAATTTCGTTATACAATACCAAACAACCGGCTTTCGGGATGGAAAAACTCTATCCTTCAGAAAAAAAACAATTCCGTGATAAATTCACATTAGCTCGTCAGTAACAAATTAATAAATCAAAACAATAGCTCATCAGTAACAAAATAATAAATCAAAACAATAGCTCAGCTGTAACAAAATAAATTAAAACAATAGCTCAACAGTAACAAAATAAAAAATTAAATTATAATTATTCTAATGTTTTGTCAATGATTTACGATAAGAAGCATGGAAGCAGCATTACCTACTGTCCTTCGGGTACGAACATCATTTATATTCTGCTTCTATTCACAACTAACTCTGCGTTGTGAGCATGAGCAGAAATGTGTTTGTTCAATTCGTAAGAAACTGATTATTTCTCAATTTGAGCGTCTACTGGCTGAGGTGGATGTTTTCAATGGCACTCCTGACAAGTAATATGAGACTAGATCATACCTAACATGAATCTAGACTAGCACTAGACACTGAACAATCGGGTTGAATATTATGAATTGTTGCACATATGGTAAGAATCATCCTGACACCTCATGTTTTCTCTCCAGTCTACCCTACTCTCCATCTTTACTCTATCTAAGCGAAAGTTCCGACGACAAGTTATCCATGATAAAATGCAAGTTGCAACAGTGTAGTTTCACTCTACTTCAAAAAGTCGCAGGTGTAATGTTTTATTCCCTGCAAACATCATACGTTAGCACTACTGTTCTTAACTGTTTACAACTCTTTCGCTATTGCTCAAAAAAGAGGAAAACGGAGGAAATGAACTGATACAGCTATTCCCAATGAAAGTAAACACTAACTTTTGCGTAGTGATAACATGTTCTCGTGTTCTAAGTGCCCTTCACCTAACTACTACAAACACACAAATAGATTAACTACATAATCATACTAACCGGTGCAGCAGACTTCTGATCCTTGTAGAAGACTAAAGTTGAGCCATATTTTACAACGTAGCATTGTTGCCAGTTACTCCTCCTGTGAGAGACAAACAGAATACTGGTACAAACAAAGTACATCGGTCAGCTTAATGCAATTTCTAATATCATAGCATTGCATCTTACTTCTGCTTTCACGGGAGCACACAAACAGTATCAGATGCATTTCCAGGTCAACACAACATATCAAACTACAATAGGATAGCAACAGGGGAAAATACTGGTGAGCTTTGTTAACACCAAACTCAACATCACTTAACAAAACACTGACATCCTGCTACAGCAGAGATGGATGAAAACAAAATGACCACAACACGACGATCATTTGTTAAGGGGGGAAATGCTACAGCAATAGTTGATAATGAAACTGTACATCGACCGACACAGTATAAACAGTGCAGTTGCAAAACGGAGCAACTTTAGTGGCATAACTAGAAAAATGAAGTACATAAAGCCACTCTTACTTGATTTGTTTGCCCCCTTCTGTCGTTCTGCGTCTAAAAAGCATTCCTTCCCTTTCTACAATGTTTACTTTCTGCAAATAAAAACAAAACATCAGTTTTAAACTGCTGCAGCGTAATGCACAAAACAACGTGATGGATTTGACACATTAATAAAATATTTTTAAGCAGCAAAACGAGAAAGTAATCATTGTTAATCAAAATGTATTATGCTTTTGCTCTCTCAGTAGTAAGTTAGTACTCTTTAATGATTTCCCCAGTTTACAAAATTTTTACTTAATTTTTACGGATGTCTGGTTTTGCAATTCAGTCTGCATATGTCCTCTACAATCTCAAATCGAACTTAAATACTCCAAAGTAAAACATAGACCACGTCACCACTAGAAGCCCACCTACAAAAAGACAATTATTAAGTTAACAATCCTGGTATTGAAGTTGAAATTTGCAAATTCAACAATTTCCCCAGATTACACCAAATTCTCACTGACGATATTTGGTTTGCAATTCAGTCTGCGTATGTCTTCCACAATCTCGAATCGAACTAAAATGCTCCAAAATAAACACAGTCCAAGTCACCACTAACAGGCCTACCTACAAAAAACGACTTCAATAATCCAGATAATGGGAGCAAGAAAAAACTGCATTAGCAGGCCTTGTGTTCCAAGAAGTTAGTGTAGCAATAATTCGTCCGATGAGAAGGTTATCGTCCCACTGACATTGGTCCTTGATGCGATAAATGACAGGAAGTAAAGCTATAAGCAATCTGCTGCAAAGTATTCAGTATGCTCAACCTAACCAACATTGCTTTAATCATTGTTCAACAATGTACAATTTTCATGACCAGCTTCAGGGGTGTGTAAGTCTAAGATTTACAAGTAATTTACCCACATACATATACATACACCCAGACGCAGCTGTTTACAGATCGGACAATACACTAATGATTAAGAGAATGGATCAATGCTTTAGCAGGGCAGAAAATGATTTGTGTCAACATATAATTACGATAACCAGTTTACTAAAAGGTAAGAATTAGGTATGAACTTGGTCTTCCCCCAATAATAACAGAGCACAATTGTGTAAAGTTATAAAGTGAGATAAGTACTTTTGATTATCATATAATGCTGGACATTACACTTTCTTGTGGCACACTACACCTTCTTGTGGCACACTACACCTTCATGTGGTACATTACACCTTCTTGTGGTACATTACACCTTCTTGTGGCACACTACACCTTCATGTGGTACATTACACCTTCTTGTGATACATTACACCTTCTTGTGGCACACTACACCTTCTTGAGGTACATTACACCTTCTTGTGATACATTACACCTTCTTGTGGCACACTACACCTTCTTGTGATACACTACACCTTCTTGTGGCACACTACACCTTCATGTGGTACATTACACCTTCTTGTGATACATTACATCTTCTTGTGATACATTACACCTTCTTGTGGCACACTACACCTTCTTGAGGTACATTACACCTTCTTGTGGTACATTACACCTTCTTGAGGTACATTACCTTCACTTGACAAATCCAAGCTGACTTGATCCTTGAGGGTTCAACACATATAAACTCAGTTGATTTCTCTCGTAATGTCCACTTTCTAATATATATCCAAAGGCTTAACTGTGATTATCCTCTCACTTCACACATATCGCCCACTTTTGAAACCAAAACGCCCAAAGGCATTGGGTAAATGAGCCATAATTATTTCTATACCTCAAACCTCATAACCTCTTGGTTTCGTCAAAAACCCACAACATAAGCAACAAACAAACTATATCAAGGGCATTTTTGTCGTCAGCACATCGAAGCATGGAATTCCTGCACCTCCGATTGCTCACTCAATTAGTACTACAAAGCAATTGAATTTTTTTCAATTGCGTGATCATGCTGCTTCGTCAGAGGTCCTCTCAATAAGCTTTAATTTCACAGCCAACCTCACACAAAGAGCTGCATATTTGTATCAACCTCCTGGATATCGCTTCCTGTTTAGTTATCTCAATAAAAAATGAACAACCGTGGTCATTAAATCACATGCTACAAGGAATTCGGCCTCTTCATCACAACATTACGACGACAAATTGACCATTAGAATTGAAAACGTCTGTTTTTGTTTTTCGTACAAAGAAAAGAAACCTTAATTGACGTATACCAGCAAACTAATCTCTTCCACAAACAACAAAATTCCTTACACTGAACACCCGTTATTGCAAGTCTTAGTCGACTGAGAAGCACAAACACAACTTACCAGTGCCAACTTTGTTTGTAAACGTAATGAGTCAAAATGAATGTACATACATATATTTGCTATTGTTAGCTGAATGCAATCATCTATATTCATAATGAATGTATTAACTGCCTCACACTGAATATACGATAGTTAAGTAAAAAGACAGTTCAAATTAACTATATAATAAAAACGCATCATTATTACCTTGCCCTCTAAAATTGTCAATGGTGCCGTGTGAAGGTCTGGAGTTGACGCACCCAATGAATCGTAAGCAAGTGCTGAATGAGATCTTCGGTGATGACCCTACAAGAAGCAAAGCGTAACACATCCGTGTGCTTTCAACGTTAATATACACAACACTAGCTGGCGTTACATGTAAACGGTTGCAATGACATTCCAAGCACCCACAATGCTTAAGCGTCTTCTTTATAAGACAGCTACATATTTTTCACATTTTTGTCTTTTAAAAATGACTGTCCTTACAAATATGCACCAGGAATGCAACAATAAATACGGAACTGCGTGGACAGTATTGAATTTAATATCACCAGAAATTCCAACTCACAGAAAAAGACTAACAGTGCAAAGCATTTTACAAACTGGCGACGGTTGATCAAATTCGTAAAAATCTTAGAAGATATGCAACTTCATATTAGAGAGCACGAGTATAAGTCCCCCACAGCGAAATAGCAAAATACCAACGGAACACGTCTGTCAAATGGCAAACATAGTTTACGCATACTTTATCATAATTAATGCTACTTTTTCACCATGAGTGGGCAACGTACTTAGTACAACTGCTAGTTTAAGCATAGTTTATCATAGTTAATCCCACTTCGTCGCCATAAGTGGGGCACTTAGTTTGCACTACTGCTGGCTTTACGCATAGTTTAACGCCCTAGTAAAACGCTCCACGTTCTAAAAACGTTTTTACCGTATAACGGTCTATGAATCGGCGTTATCAATCTTAAGGGACTTTGTTAATAGCAGGGAAAGAATTTTAGAAGTTCGCCTTGAAGGAATTGCGCTAAAACTATATAAAAGCTTTTTTCGTCTAACACTGTAAGACGAAAAAGCTTTTAAGTATGTTTTTAGCGCAATGTCGCAAATTTCCAAGTCGATTTTCAAGTTTTGTACCACAAAAAGGTTGTTCTAACAAAGAAGTATAAAGCACGATTGTCCAAAGATCCTAAAGCGAAGTCTACTAATGCTTGCATAAAAGTACAACACCAAAGTAAAAGTATCACAGAAATGCCTTGGTCAAAGTGATGCATCCAGTAGAAAAAATATTACGCAACTTTCTGCAACAAGAGAGACGGGTGTATGCCATTTGATGCAAAGCTGGGGGCAAAGGTCAGACAGATAAGGAAGTGGCGTGGGACTCCTGCAAGGGATGATAAGACAAAATCGTATGTGCAGTAAGGGATGCTAAGATAAATCCCAAAGCCTTATAACAAAGTTTTCACTATGCTACATAAGGAACGGACTTTTTAAACGTATTTTTTTAAAAATTAGCACGTTGTTTTCAAAACGTTATACCTCTAATGTAAAGCAAACACATTTTACCTAAAAAGCATCAGTTGTCCCTAGATGCACTACATAACAATTATCCGAACAAAAATAATTAAAAATCAATTGGTTAATCATAAAACATTCTTAGATCTCGACTAATGGAGTGTAGTTTTAAGAGTTGCAATCATTTTCAGCAATTAAGGCAATCTCTATTTACAATCAATTCGGTATGTAAAATTGACAAACAAACAGTATTATACAATCGTCGTTTTACTTGACTATTGAGGGTTTCTTAATCAATAATGTAAAAAAAATTTACCATTATATTGAAGAAGAGAACGACAAAATCTATTGCATGACTAAGGCCTTGTAGTTTGAAAATTCACGGATGGATCGTCATCTTATTCAAAATGACGCTTAAGTTACAATTTTTTACTTTATAGTTATATACTAGCCCCACGGCACTACAATTTTGTGTTTCTTAATGGACCATACCAAGAATTTTTAATCTGCATTACTAAGGTTACGAACAGTCTGTATACGAAGACTTAACAGGCGGGTTACCATTTTACTTTGGTGATTAATATAAATCTTATCAGTTTGAAACAGAAAGATTTTGTGCAAATAGCGCCGACAATTGAATTCTTTCTCTTGCGTTCAAAGTAACTGTCTACGTTGTAAGCGAGTCATTAAAAGCAAGAAGCGGAAACGTACCAATTTATGCGCCCAACATATAAAGAATACTTCAATAGCAACTATCGATAAACAAAAGCAAAGCTGATCTACTTCTCATCAACAAGAAATTACTTTGACGGTAACATAATCCCTCGTTATACAGCAAAGTCTCAAAAAAGATATTCAGTGCTTCCAAGTGTAAGAAAGACAGAGTTAGCAAGGCAGGAAATACGTTAATAAAAATACATTTCGGTGTCATCTCCACGGATAATAAATCTGGTCATCTGCATCGAATTTGTACATGAAACAAATGGACGTTAGTTCACATGTTATATAAGAATGAGAAAGATGTTATGTGTTACGAAAGTGGACGATAGTTGAGAGACTAATATTTGCAAAGGGGCTTTACTGTTTGATAGATACGTCATCTCTTTTTAGCATTTCTGGAATATCAAGTAATGGCACAAGCAATCTGCCACGCAATGAAAATTAGTGTGAAATAGTTGTGCATGCTGTGCATGGGCCAACGAGCCATGGACTGAGGCAGTAGGACATCGTGAGGCACGAGGAAAAAGTGGCATGATTTTCGTCAAGAACTGTGCATATCAAAGAGAAGGAAACGAGTCTTCCCACACCGATAAGGGAGTAGAGTACAGCGTGAAGAGATTAGATGTGATACAACAAAGAAAGATGATCGACATTCAACTGATTGTTTCTGTTTGCATGTGATGCGATACCTTTATTACAAGAAATACGAACAAGGTGCAAACGGTGATTGGCAATAACATTATTTGAACATTCATATCACTTAAACAGTTTCCTTAACGATAACCCAAATTAAAATGCCCCTTTCAAAGGTCGACGACTTATCAGTAATAAAGGAACATGATAGGTATGTTTGGCAAGGAATACGAGTGGCATGTTTGGCAAGGAGTATGAGAAGCGTGTTTGGCAAGGAATATGACTGGTATGTTTGCCAAGGAATAGGAGTGGTACGTTTGGCAAGGAATGTCATTGGTATGCTTGCCAAGGAATATGAGCGGTATATTTGATAAGGAATACGCTTGGTGCGTTTGGCAAGGAATATGAGTGGTATGTTTGGCAAGGAGTACGAGCGGTATGTTTGGTAAGGAATACGAGAGGTATGTTTCCCAAGGAACATGAGTGGTATGCTTGCCAACAAATATGAGTGGTATGTTTGGCAAGGAATATGAGTGGTATGTTTGGCAAGGAATATGTCAACAGCTAGTACCCTGTATATTCCAGACGAAATACCGAAGAGATATGTGAGTCAGACTTAATATCACGTCTACATCATATATGATGTGTAGAAAGTGTTTGTAAAACGTGGACTGTATAGCCAGTAACGGTTTTGTCGCCCGTCACCTATATTCCGTGAGTTGGGCGATGTCATTGTAACGATAACGCAAAATAGGCTATTACACTCAAGCCCATGGCATACAAAATCTGCCCTAATACATACCTGGGTAACAATGCTGGGTATGCGTGCCCTTGTGAATACGAAATATGCATGATATGCTTATGTCAATTACGTATTGTACTTGTAACAAAAGTTAGCGAAAATATCTAATAATAACAATCATAACAAATGTCCAAATAATACTAGGAAATGCACGAGAAACGTCAACTGTGGCCTGTAATGCTTAGCGATAGATTTCAAAAAGCAACAAAAAAGTGTAAGTGCAAAATGATGGAGTGCGTTGAGTCTAGATGGCACAAGTGAAGTGAATGTCACATGATGGCTTTCAACCTAGAGTGCTGCATGACACATGATGGCTTTCAACCTAGAGTGCTGCATGACACATGATGGCTTTCAACCTAGAGTGCTACATGTCACATGGTGGCTTACAACCTAGAGTGCTGCATGACACATGATGGCTTTCAACCTAGAGTGCTGCATGACACATGATGGCTTTCAACCTAGAGTGCTACATGTCACATGGTGGCTTACAACCTACAGTACTGGATATCACATAATGGCTTTGAACCTAGAGTGCTGCATGACACATGATGGCTTACAACCTAGAGTGCTGCATGACACATGATGGCTTACAACCTAGAG